>JAFIRS010000860.1:280000-522710 GCA_018342105.1 Gonioctena quinquepunctata
AATTCGAGTGGGACAGTATGAACTTGGCAGACCATATATATCTACAAGATCACAAATATTATCACTGAACAGTAATAAACACTTTCACATGAATAATCTCAATCTTGGGTTGGCTGTGAGAGTTGTGTCAATTTTGTGGAGTTAAATAAACCCAGCTATTTTGTAGAGTTACGAGAGTTAACTCGGTAGCGAATACTCGGGTCTTTTCGAACGACAGTCTTATAGTAAAATATACACAACTTTACGATTTTCGAACGCTATTTAGTCAATTATACTCGATGGAGTTGATAATCGAACGCACCTCAGGCGTGTTTCGTGGTCTAGTAGAACGAACGGGTTTGTTCTGAATAACCTGTCCACCTGAAATGCACTCTGATACATCCACTTGTACAGTTGTATCTCTCGGTACCTCATTCCCATCGATAGTATCTAATAACTGTGTTTCATTGCCGAGTGGGGGTGAATAACTTCGGGAAGTATAGGTGAACTGTCTATTTCTTTTTGCCGTCTTCTTATCTGGTCAACGTGTCTATGTAGTTCATTTCCCTCAGGCGTATCTAATCTATAAGATACTGGACCCAGGGATTTTTGAATGAAGGCTGGACTCCATTTTGTCCCATTTCCATAATTTCTAGCAAACACCGGATCCTTGGCTCGAAATTGTCTCAATACTTCCGGTGCATCTTTCTCTATTGTTTGTTTATTGGATGTTTCCAAAAATCTGGGGTGCAATTAGCTCAGTCTCATTTGCAGTTTCCTGTTCATCAGAATCTCTGCTGGACTATTCCCTGTTGTTGAAATTGGAGTTGAATGCTGCTGCATGAGGAATCTGGCTGGTTTCGTCTTTATCCTTCAACATTTTTAAGAAATGTTTGGTTGTTTGTACCATCCTTTCTGCCTGGCCATGAGATGCTGGGTGATACGATGCTATTCTATTTTTGACTTATTCGATTTATATTTCATTGGTATGGTGTTTACGACTGAGAAAGTTGTTTTCGTCGCCTAATTTGCTATGTATTCAAAGGCTAAAGACTTTATCTTTCAAGACTTCATTTGTAGTTTTAGACCAATCAATAGAGATTCTTTCGTGACAAAAATTCTACCAGGAAACCGACTGTGCCATCAAACGAAAGACGGTCCGCAGTTATATCCTGTTATGCTTCCTTCTCCCAACTGTCATTGCTAAATTTGTTAAAAACATTTAAAAACATTTTTTTTCCATTTTTATCCATTTTTGATTCGTTACTTGAAAACTAATGAAGCAATCTCGATACTTTCAACTACTCACAACTCGATCGGATTATTAGTAACGGAGATAAACCGGAAAAAACCGGAAAAAATCTGCGTTTTTTTTTTAAATTCAGAACACCACCATTTTTCGAATTTCGCAGCAGGCTCTCCACGACGTAGTGGTGATTGATATGTACTTTTTGTGTGAAAAACTCAGGCACTGTTGGATTATTAGTTCTGGCATAATTGCAATTTGATTTTTTTAATGCACTTCATTGCAGCTGACCTGGATAAGTCATAGTTGGTCTGATTTCATTTTATCTGAAAGATTTTGGGAGTTGAGTATAGTACTACAAAATGACTGATCTCATTTTGCGTTGAAATGCTGCAAAATAGGTGAGAAATACTTGCAAACATGACCGAAAATCTTCGAGTGCGTGAGAGCAGCTCGGGAGTGGGGGTAGAGCAGCAGATCCATAACGGGCGCAGCGTGCTTATTAACCGACGAAACCAAGAAGGAGGAGATTCTCTATTCGACCCGTATATTTAATGTTTTTCCATAATATTTTTTTATGTATGATCACGCATAACTTTTTACTGAGGCGTCCGATTCCGATGATTCTTTTTTCAGTGGATAGGGTGTACTTCGAATCTGGTCCCATTTGAATTTAAAAGATGGAATCCACCCCTAAGGGTAGCGAAATGAAGGATATTGATCACTCACTCTCTGAATTCTGGTCCGTTGACCAATTCTATCAGGCATAACTTTGTACTGGGTTCTTCGATTTGGATGATTCTTTTTTAAATAGATAGGGTATACCTCATATTTGGATTTCGAAAGGAATTAGCCACCCTCACGGGTGGAAAAATAGGGGATAATTGATTTTTCTCCAGTGAACATTGGCACACACATACGTAGTTGACAATGACAGATCGCTACTGACATTATTCTTGTTCCGTCAAAATCAGTATATTTTATGAGAGGATGGAATGATATACAAAGTAATGAAATAAACTAACCCGAACAACAAGAATAATTTATATTACAACAAATAGTAAAAGTAGATAATCATCGATTTGTTGAAAATATAAACAGGATGTTCATGAAATCAGATGTGGAATCATCTGCGATTGAAAGATAAACTCTAGTCACTATCTTCCATCGTCAAGATAACCTTTTGTGGGGTATTCATGTTGAAAAGGGAAACATTCTCAATCGAATATTGATAAAAATATTTTTCTGTGAATTGAAAAATCCACGAATAAAATTAAGTTATTTTTTGTGAATGTCTAACAGAAAGTAGAAGTTTTTCTTGGGAGTATCAATTTAGAAAAGAGACGAAAAGACTTAGTATTGAGAGTCGAGCCGCGACGGATATACAAAGATTCCAAGAAACCAAAAGGGTTCAAACGTATTAAATAGGTACCCGAATATGATGACGTACAAACTTGAGTAAGCTGTCAGTGTTCGTGTTGATTCACAGTTCATTTTGAATAAACTTGTTCATTCACCCCTGGGATTATCATTCTCCTAGACAAAGAAATGAAAACCTTGATGATGGAAGATAGTGATTAGAGTTTATCTTTCAGTCGCAGATGATTCCACATCCGATTTTATGAACATCCTGTTTATATTTTCAACAAATCAATCTATCATACCCCATGACAGGTTTCAATGTCAGAAAACACTCATTTCGAAGTGTCTCTCCAAAAGAAATGATTCTAACTTTTTCCATTTTTGCAAAGTGAGATTGCTTCTTGAAAATGTGTTTCCCATTTCTTCCGGTCTTCCTGATGATCGTGGAAGCGTGAAATAGATTTTCGTCGACAAAAATGTATTGAAGACCTAGTGAATGCGATGTCTCTCCTGCGTGAATGTTACGAATGATTTCTGGTGAGTACTCTCTTTTGGAAAACATTCTTCTTTGCCTCATTCATCTTTATGAGTTTTTAATCAAGACTGGAATAGAAAATCGAATAACTATCTGAATGAAAATGCCAATTTTTAGATTTTTTCTTTTGAGTTAGGGCCTTTTCAGAATATCTATCAGATGTAGTTCAATGTCCAGCGGGGCTTTAGCCGGGAAAGTAGTTGTTTCCTGTGTTAGACATTCACAAAAAATAACTTCATTTCAATCGTGGATTTTTCAATTCACAGAAAAATCTTTCTATCAATATTCAATTGAGAATGTTTCCCTTTTCAAAATAGATAATCATATTTTTTAACTGGTAATAGTTGAAGTAAGGTGGGTAAGTAAGTATTTTGGAAGTAATCAAAAAACAAGTAGGTCGTAATTGGTAGATTCTAGCCACAAAAAATTGAAAATTAAAAACTTTTTAACAAAAAATTAAACCGACGAAATACGGAACTGAAAAGTAAAAAATAAAAACTTTCAAACAAAAAATTAAATCGACGAAAAAACCAACTGAAAAGCAAAAAATAAAATAAACCTTCTTAGTCTCAATGATAATTGAGCTCCTGAACTAATGTAAGTAACTGATTTTGAGTCGGCGCCAAACAAACTAGCTATTGAATTAGGTGAAGCGTAAAATGATGGCAGCGAGATGCACGGCTGCGTTTCGATGACATCTTTCATAGATAATGATTTTCGATAATTGTTTGTTTGGCGCCGACTCAAAATCAGTTACTTACATTAGTTTAGGAGCTCAATTATCATTTAGACTAAGGAGGTTTATTTTATTTTTTGCTTTTCAGTTGATTTTTTCGTCGGAAATTATTTTTGTTAAAAAGTTTTCATATTACTATACATACGCTTCCCCGCGTCTGCTGCTCTACCCCCACTACTCAGCCGCTTTCACGCAATCGCCCATTTTCGATCATATTTGCAAGTATTTTTCACCTGTTTTGCAGCATTTTAACGCGGAGATTTTTTTCGGTTTTTCGGTTAACTCTGTAACTGATAATCCGATCGAGTTGTGCAGGGCTTTTTTTGCATTTTGATTCTCTACAATTCGTCCATAGAGAGTATCGAGATGGCTTCATCAGTTTTCAAGTTATAAGTCAAAAACAGAAGAAAATGCTTTTAAATGTTTCTAACAAATTTAGCAATGATAGTTGGGAGTGGAAAACATAACAGGATATAACAGTCTTCCGTATAATGGCGGTTTCCTGGTAGTACTTTTGTCACAGAACCAATAGAGCAGAAAATATCTATTGATTGGCCTATTTCTCTACAAAAAGGACATCGATAGTTGTTCATGACAAATACTGTTGTTTCATAACCTTGACAACGGAACATCCTCAAGAATCATACAGTGTAGAGAACGAAATATAAATTAAATTACTGAACATAACAGTAGGTATTTCGGGTATGGTATACATGACATAGAGGAAATTTTGTCTAAATAAACCTTAAGTAATCTGTCGTCAAATCATTCTGCTAACTCTCTCATATCTCTCCAATGAGCTGCTTCATGAACTGTAGCAGTATCATTTGCGAAACTAACTATGCACCCAATAGTATGAACATAAAATGAATGAGTTGATTAGTATTGGTCTTGGAACGCATCCCTGAGGAACATCATACTTAACCGATATATATATTTTCACTGGTTTCTTCTGATATTTTGATAACCTACCCACAGGCAAGCACTTATATTGTGTTAACAGTCAAGAACGCTTTTCTACGGTTTTACAAATACATTGCCTCCATGAAAAACAAATTTCATTCTTCGATTATGTTATTTTCTGCATTTCTAGGGCCGAAAATGAAAAATCAAATAATACGTTCGTATTGCTTATTGGTAGGTTTTATGCAGTTATGATGGTCATTGACAGCTTATGATTAAACGGAATATTAATAGACCAAAAAGGCAAACATTCCCAATTGAATATTAAATAGAAAGATTTATCTGTGAATTGAAAAATCCACGATAAAAATGAAGTTATTTCTTCTGAATGTCCGACAGCAAATAACTTCTTCCCTGGCTAAAGTCACGCTGGACATCGGAATACATCTGTTAGACATTCACAAAAAATAACTTCAGTTTCATCGTGGATTTTTCAATTAACAGGAAAATCTTTCCATTTAATATTTTATTGAGAATGTCTCCCTTTCCAACATGAATACCCCACAAGATGGAAGATAGTGACTGAAGTTTATCTTTCAGTCGCAGATAATTCCTCATCTGATTTTATGAACATCCTGTTCATATTTTCAAACAAATCAATGGATAGGCCATGATGCGATTCTATTTTCAACATATCTTTCATATTAAATAGAAAGATTTATCTGTGAATTGAAAAATCCATGATAAAAATGAAGTTATTTCTTCTGAATGTCCGACAAAAATAACTTCTTCCCTGGCTAAAGCCACGCTGGACATTGGAATACATCTGTTAGACATTCACAAAAAATAACTTCAGTTTCTTCGTGGATTTTTCAATTAACAGAAAAATCTTTCTATTTAATATTTCATTGAGAATGTTTTCCTTCCCAACATGAATACCCCACAAGATGGAAGACAGTGACTGAAGTTTATCTTTCAGTCGCAGATAATTCCTCATCTGATTTTATGAACATCCTGTTCATATTTTCAAACAAATCAATGGATAGGCCATGATGCGATTCTATTTTCAACATATCTTTCATATTAAATAGAAAGATTTATCTGTGAATTGAAAAATCCATGATAAAAATGAAGTTATTTCTTCTGAATGTCCGACAAAAATAACTTCTTCCCTGGCTAAAGCCACGCTGGACATTGGAATACATCTGTTAGACATTCACAAAAAATAACTTCAGTTTCTTCGTGGATTTTTCAATTAACAGAAAAATCTTTCTATTTAATATTTCATTGAGAATGTTTTCCTTTCCAACATGAATACCCCACAAGATGGAAGACAGTGACTGAAGTTTATCTTTCAGTCGCAGATGATTCCCCATCTGATTTAATGAACATCCTGTTCATATTTCCAAACAAATCAATGGATAGGCCATGATACAATTCTATTTTCAACATATCTTCCATATTAAATAGAAAGATTTATCTGTGAATTGAAAAATCCACGATAAAAATGAAGTTATTTCTTCTGAATGTCCGACAGAAAACAACTTCTTCCCTGGCTAAAGTCACGCTGGACATCGGAATACATCTGTTAGACATTCACAAAAAATAGCTTCAGTTTCATCGTGGATTTTTCAATTAACAGAAAAATCTTTCTATTCAATATTTCATTGAGAATGTTCCCCTTTTCAACATGAATACCCCACAGAATGGAAGACAGTGACTGAAGTTTATCTTCCAGTCGCAGATGATTCCCCATCTGATTTTATGAACATCCTGTTCATATTTTCGAACAAATCAATGAATAGGCCATGATGCAATTCTATTTTCAACATATCTTTCATATAATCTAAACTGTGGGAATTTAAAAATCATAAGATATAAATTTTGCAATTTTTTTTCGTCACCTATTTTTCTTGTAGATGTTCCTTACATCCTGAGTTTGTGAATACTCAGGACAATCAATTGAATAGGATTAAGTAATAGATAATTGAAAAATTGGTCATCCTTTTTTTCTATAGCTTTGAAAAATTTGCAACACGTAAACTGAGTAACACTTCATCCATCTATTACATACATAAAAAACAAAATTACGAGTTTTTTCCCCAAAAAACCTACTAAAATCATCTCTCAAAAACTATCTTTGTGCAAAAAAAAACCTTCTGTAGAACGTTACTTCCTAGGAATTATGTGATAAATATGTCCATACAATCATCAAATTCTTTCGATTGAAAAAAATAGAGGATTTCATGTATCAATTGTTGCTTGTTTTGCTGGGCAGAGAGGAGAAAAAAAAAATTTTCATTGCTCACCCCTTGAGAACAATGAAAGAGAAGGGAAAGAAATAATAACATCATCTTGGATCCCATCATCATAAAAAGAATGAATGAATAAAATGATAATATAAAAATCAATATTGAAATTCAATACTCTTGTTTCTATCTTGTTTTCGATAGGTTTTTTACGTCAATTGAAATATGTTATTGATAGCATAACACTTATTGGGTGAGATATCAGAAATCTGGAAAAATATTTCCACTGCATTATTTGAAATGTTACAAAATATGGGTGGATTTGAATAGGTTAAGCAATTGAAGATTTGTCATTTAATTTATGGACAGATAATGGAAAATAATACATATTTCGAATACTTACCACTTGAGTACAATAAAGAAGAACCGAAAATAAGAATAACATCATCTTGAATGTCATCATCATATAAAGAATGATTCTACGTTAATGAAATAATATCATAAAATCCCATATTAAAATTCAATGCTGTCGTTTTTATCTTGTTTTTGATGAGTTTTTCATATCAATTGATTCAATTGATATATTTGATTGATAGCATAGCATTAATTTGTTGAAATCCCAGGAATCTGGAGAAATATTCTCATTGTATTATTTTTTTAAAGTATCATGGATTTTTAAATTTTTTACCCTCGAAGTGAGCTAGATGGAGAAGGAATGTTTATTATCTTAATTGGAAGGAGGCCAACGGAATACTCATCATAGTAAAATGGCCCAACAATCACTTCCAAGTACCAGTGATGAATTGTAGTTTTTCTGCGGTACTGCATAATAGATAGATATTGTCATCCATACTTGCTGAACCTCTCAGAGCTATTTTGGCCTGGAGAGACCTACTCTTGAGCTGGTTAGGATTGTGTGGGATTGAAATTATATTTGGCAACCTTCTAAAAAAAACTTCTTTCGTCCGATCAGTCCAATATATTTTTTGCTAAGAGCCACTTCATACATCATTACATTATATAGTATGTGCTGAGAGAAGACTCTCCCAGCTTACTTTACCCACAAGTCTAGCAAATCAACATTAACATCATTAGTTGACTTCACCTTCTGAAAAACAGCCTTTCTCTAATAATGATGTGATAATATTTATTCATGTAAACAATGAAAAAAAGAGAGAACAATTACAATATCACTTGAATAATGGATATATATATATATATATATATATATATATATATATATATATATATATATATATATATATATATATATATTGTTACGTTGTATATGATTGTTAGTAAGTTTTTCTTTTTATTTTTATTTTATTTGAATTTTTGTGACATATACAAAACATAACAAAAGAAAATTCCGGCTATGATGCTTGTATTTTTTTCCTGTAGACTTCACCTCTCTTTTTGTTTCTTTTTATTTCAACTTTTTCCAGCTCAGTCGGTACGCCTATGTGGAGATTATTCTCTCAATCTCAGGAGGATTGCAGCAGCGCCATCTAGTTATTTTCTTGATGTCAATATACTGTTTATGTTGGAAAGATTGATTGTGAAATGATCAAATAATAAATGAGTCCAAAAATAGTAAGATAGTTGTTTTTCATTCGAATATTACTTAAAACAACCTGTGCCTGCCATATATATCTTATTCTGATAATATTTTCCAACCAATAAAATTGAAAACTTTAAACATTGCTTGCTCACGCGCAATAATAGAAATATTCCAAAATGAATATTTATAGGTTATTCTCAGTCTTTTTGATAAACGAAAGAAGAATATTTTAACTCAAATTAATGTATTTTTTATAATCAAACCGAGAATTTGATAGTTTGATGAATGTTCCCACTTGATTGAATTTATGAAGATAAAATACCTGTTATGAGTATTTTTTGCACTCACAGGAATCCAGGAATGTTCTGTGAATAGTTTGAAGTGGATGTCTTGCAAAATCCAGCCTCTTTACTGCTAGTGTAGTGAAAAGTTCGTAAGTGGTTTCTTAGTAGATTTTGCTCCTGATTTGTTAGAAAGTTGATGGTATGCATAAATGTCTCTCAAATGCCTCAGTTATACCTTCAAAATTGATCATAGAAATTTACAGTACTGCTCCATTTTCCATTTTCATTTCTCGACTGCTTCTTTTTTCTTTTTCCTTAGTAACCATCACTTTTTGTTATCTTCACTTTTGAAACACATTTTTGAACCTCTTACCTATTACACTTCTATTATAAAAAAAGATTATTTCCACACATAGTACTATTCACAAATATTTCTTCAAAGTTGACATTTTCCATTTTTCAATGCTAAAATTCTATTATTTTGATCATTTAGAAGCAAATAATATGACTTTTGCCTGTCATTTTCCTTTTGGTTCCTAATTTGTAGTTTGTTCCAGTTGAATGAACTGATCAAATATAATGATGATAATAGAAAAACTTCACTGCCACCCTCTTGAATTATCTGCGTCGACTAGAATATGGTCAAAGGTTTTCAAGATGCAAACGTACATGTGAGTTTTGCATTTTTCAAGGATCTTTTCTGTTTGACATCTTTTGAAATTGTGATGTCAAAATTAGACATATCTGTCTGGAAGGGAGTAAATAGCTATTTGTTTTACTAGGCAGAAAAGCACAAGATTTAATGCCGCGGCTTTGTGTAGCCGAGTCTGGGAAACCAGCCAATTTGTTCTAATTTCACGCAAAATCTTATTTTTATATTCATTAATCGCGTTTCATTATCAATATCCAAATAAATGAGTTATTTCAACAAAGGCTCTTCGTCACTATATTTACCGCTGATGACGTTTGTTGATTTAAAGAAAAATGTCAAGTAACTGTTCGAAATGGATGTGGAAGTCAAGATGAGCTATTAACATCAACACCAGCTGAGATAAGAGACCTGGTGCGTAATGTGGAATTGAATCTATTACCGGATAAGTCAAGAACTGTATATGAACTCACATACAGCAGATTCATGGAATATAGGTTCTTTCTCTGAAAATGTGCTGATTGGCTATTTTTCTGATCTTTCCAATAAACCTTCAAGGTTATGGTCTACCTATTCTATGTTGAAAGCTACTCTGAACATAAAGAATAACAGTGATTTGTCAAAATATCTGAAGTTACGAGCTTCCATTGAAACGGCAGTCAGATGGTTTCTATTCAAGAAAATCCAGAGTTTTTCAAAGGGATGAAATCGAGAAATTTTTATCAGAGGCTCCAGATGAACTGTATTTGAGCCTAGGCAGAAAAAGTCCACTTTTTCTGATGGAGACCTAACATCTGCTATCAGAATATTGTGCTCAACAGATGCTGTGGCTGAATTTAGCGGAGAAACTCTCAAAAAACTACAAAGCAAACATCTTCAGAAGATTATAACCAATGTCCAGAAATAGAAGCAAATGATATTCCACTGATAGTTCTAGAGGCAGTGATTCTTCTAGAGGCAGTAATGTCTTTCCGCACCGGTTCATCTGGCGGCTTAGATTCATTAATATCTTCACATCTACAGGATATACTGAGTTCCAGTTCTGGATCTACCGCAACAACACTACTTTCATCCTTCACATACCTTAATGTAATCTAATGTTATCAGGAAAAATATTTCAAGAAATCTGCCCAATACTTCATGGAGCTTCTTTATGTGCACTACAGAAGAAGTTGCACTACAATAGCAGTTGGTTCGATCTACCGTCGTTTGGCATCAAAACTTGCTTGTCGTAATTTACAATTTTTTTTTATCAACGACTGATAAAAGCTTGATTTTAAATTGTTATTTTGTTTATTCATTCTATATTTTTTTGTATTCATGATGTTGAATAAATAGTTTGGTAATTTCTGTGAAAGTTATTCTTGAATTTTGACAAAAAAATCATAATCTCCGACCCCGAAAACCACTAGGTACCAATTTTGAATAGAATCGTACCAAAATAACGAAAATTGTCCGCCATATTGGAACCGCCATTCTGTTTATTTTCCTAACAAAAATTTCATAATGCATTGTCACCGGACATAATGCCAAATTTCAAGTCAACTGGACGATTGAAAGTGGGTCAAATTTAACTTATAAGATTTGATTACAGACAGACAGACACCAGATCAGGTGAAACTAAATTGAAGCTTGTAAAAAAAAATATTCGACCCCAAAAACCCCCCATACTAATTTTGAATGAAATCGGAGCATAATCACAAAACTCGTCTGCCATTTTGGAGCAGCCATGTTGAACTTCTGAATTTGGACAAAAAAATACTAATCCTGATCCTAAAAAAAAAATTCATAATGCATTGCCACCGGAATTATGTACACCTGCCAAATTTCAAATCAATCGGACGATTTTAACTTGCAAGATTTGATAACAGACAGACACAAAAACAGACAGAAACAAGAACAGACAGAAACAAAAACAGACACAGGGACAGAGGAAACTAATAAAAGCTTGTAAAAATAAAATAATTTTCACTGCGATCCTCAGATATAATCTTCTGAACCCACTGTATGGATCCCGATATCCTTGATTCTCTCCAACAGAGTTGAAGAACTAATTTTGTAAAATCTCCACCTCCGAGTATATATCACCAAACCACCATCACAACATTCATTCCAATTTGCTGTTTAGCAGCATTTCCAAAGAATGATAGGCCTCATTAGTAACGTCTACCTTCGAAGAGAAATAGAAAAATGACCTTCAAGGTCCACCGTAATTATCAATTAATCTGTTAATTGCGGGAGATGAACGGATCTGTTTTCTCGCCCACGTGCTCTTAGTCTGGGAGCTAATGATATATTTCGTGCGTAATACAGAGACAAAGTCGACAATTCCATATACTTACAGGGCTTTTCACGATGAGCGTTAATCAGACGTTTCTGGCAAACCAGACAACGGATCAACCTGAAAATTACTCAGTATGCATAAAGTAATATGATCTACACGCCTAAAATATTTTAGACAAACCATTTTCGAGATAAACTGTTTTGAACAGAAAATGACTTGGTTTCCTTCCTTCCACAGATAATACAATGAAAAGATAATTATTAAAATACTCTTCAACCATCAAATGGAACTCCTCTTCAAACGATAGTTTTAATAACGCTGACACACGAACTGAATATAATTTCATGAATTAGTAAGTTAATTCAATTGTCAGTGTATTTCATAATATGTTCGAACACATCTCCACCTCTACTTAAACAAACATGTTATCTCTTCCAAAGATTTTCATGTGTAGCGCTTCTGATTGAGTCTGGAGTTAAACTTCTCTACCTACCAAACGGTCGTTTCAATACTGGATGAGCTCTATCACTCCACTCCATTTTGAATTTGATCGTCTTAGTACCAGAGAATTCAAGATTATCAGCGTTTATAAGAGTACATGTTTGTTAAAAAAAATCGAAATTAATTTATATCTTCTAAACGGTGATAGACAGGTATGGGGAAATAGTACATGAAGTTGTTGACACAGTGATAAGAAATATTATATATTATATACAGGGTGTTCCATTTGAAAAATCAAAGTAGCCGCTACTTTATAGTAGAAGCAGCAACGCCGCATCGTCTAAAATCTGGTAATCTGTGAATCTATTAAATTTCAAAAATAAGTGATGAATACAAGGAAACCAACTCATTTTCATACTGTGAAATTTTCAGGTTGATCCATTGTCTGGTTTGCCAGAAACGTCTAATTAACGCTCATCGTGAAAAGCCCTGTATAAATACTCATTTTTATGGAAACACCCTTTTGAAAGATATATTTCACAACCGCTTGGAATAATTTTTACAGGATTGTATTCAACCCTTTCAGTGGCAGGACTATCTTCGTTCCGATTTTCGTTTTGAAACCTATATGTTACAACAGATGTAAAATGCGATAAGAGTTGTAAGAAAAATATCATAACATTTGAGCAGTTATTGCAAATATAAAGTATGGTGAATAGAGCCACCAGAGACTACTCAATCACACAAACAATTTGAAGTGATGTATGGTAAACATGGATATATTTTTTTCAATAAAACGTTTTACTGAATTTATTCAAAATAAAACATGATTACATTATGAAAAACAACAAAAACGAAATTCAATTATTTCAAGTATGATGAGGTTCAAAGCAATAATATTGCTGCGCTTTTGTATTTCATTTGCACTGCAATGGTCCTCAGATGTTCTACGAACGGACGAATTTTGTATAATTTGTCAAACTCCGGTGTTCCAGGAAATAGGCATCTTGGAATTGTCATTTACATGCAAATACCTGAGAACTTTCAGAATCCTTTTCAAAGTGAATATTTTGCTTATTATAGTTACATGAAAGTTAGAGTCCTTTGACCAATAAGAGATGGGAGTGGGCGAACAATAAGAATTGAAGCTCCCAAAAATGAATTTTCTCGGTGACTTGACCTTATTATTATTATTATTACTCACTGACTTTTTTCTGAAGTCGGATTTCTGTAATTTTTTCTTACCGCAGACTTCAGGATACCATTCAAACAAAACCTTTCAGATCATTCCGTGGAAGTAAGGTAGAAAAAACGTTTGAAGAGTATGACTCCTTCCACTTTTTCAACCTGCTGCCCTCGCATTATTTCATCACTGGACCGCCTGTGTGAATAACATTATACGGGTACCTTCGTGTTGAAAACTAATTGCACTCGTTTGGCCCCATGTGTCACCATAATTGCAGTGGATACTTCAAAGATTGTAAACATATTCTTGAGAACAGAAGTGTGTTTCTTGAGTAGTGTTGTTTTTCTGGAATTAATTGGAAAAACATGAAAAATGGGTGAGTGTCCGTTTGTGTTGATTATGCCTCAAAGCATGCTTATCGGTATCGATTATCATATCAATTTTTTCAGGAAATACATTTCGGAAACGTTTTCGCGGAAATGTGAAATATCGATATCAGATTATTCATTTTCAATATGAAATTCGCCTGAAAGTGTGAAAAAATGAAAAAAAGAACGCGTGGAATTTCTTTGGCGATTTGAAAGGTATATACAGGGTGTTTATCAATAACATGCTTATATTCTTGGGTCCAGTTTGACAAAAACCTCAATATGAACATATATCCTAAGGGTCTAAACTTTTGGAATACAGGGTGCAATAGTTCTGAGAAAAAATCTTTTTTCTGTTATAACTTTGGTATGGTAGGCATTTTTGTAAAACGTAGTACGCACATTCCCTGCTGTACAACATAATTTTTCATTCTGAATCAGTTCAGAGATAAAAGTGATACGCCACTGCTTTTTCTCGAAGTAAGAATTATTTTTGAAATCCACATGCCTTTTAGAGCAAATCTGGACTCTTGTCTTTTTTTTGTTTAACGTACGGTTTTCGTATAGAAAAATAAAATTCATTCATTCGCATCTCGCTAGACCACTTACGACGAAAATCAATGTATATAACTTCAAACAAAAATTCATTAACGAGAATAATTTTCAACCGGTAAAATAACATCAGAGTAATCTAAAATTATTTTGGAATTCTGACACATAAAAACTTCTTAACAAAAAATTGAACCGACGAAAAAATAAACTGAAAAGCAAAAAATAAAATAAACCTCCTTAGTCTTAATAATAACTGAGCTCCTAACTAATGTAAGTAACTTATTTTGAGTCGGCGCCAAATAAACTAGCAATTGAATTAGGTAAAGCGTAAAATGACGGCAGCGGGATGCACGACGGCGTTCTGATTATTTCTCCAAAGTAATACAATGATCTTCGTTAATTTTTTGTTTGGCGCCGACTCAAAATTAGTTTATCACAGTAGTTAGGAGCTCAGTTATTATTAAGACTAAGGAAGGTCATTTTCTTTTGCTTTTTAGTTAATCATTTGTCGGTTTAATATTTTGTTGAAAAGTTTTTATTTTTCACTTTTTTGCGGCTAAAATCCACTAATAACTACCTATTCAATTGACTCCAGGTATCCATTATGTAGTAGTGTGCCAACTTTCAACAGAATCGGTTCACAGATGAAAAATTAATAAACCCTCATTTTTCTATCCTTGGGGATAGATTATTCCTTGACAATTGAAAAAATTACCATAGTCTACCCTACCCAATAAAAAAATAATAATCTAAATCGGATATTTCTGTACAAAGTTATGAGTGGTAGAATGGGTTAACGGGTAAAAATTCAGTGGATGAACGATAAATATCCCCTATTTTTCTACCCTTCAGGGTGAAATTTTTCTGTCAAATTCAAATGGGACCAACTTTGAAGTATACCTATCCAATGAAAGAAGATTCATCGTAATCGAACTACTCTGTGAAACCAACATGTTCGAGGAAACAGAGCAGGTTGAAATTTCCACAGGGGGGGCATACTTTCCCCCCTTTTGTGGGACAGGGTTGTAGATGAACTGCTAATTTTTCTGAATAACCAAGGGTATATCTCTCAAGGGTATGCAGATGACTTGGACATCCTCATCAAAGGAAATAATATTGGAACAACCTCAGAGCTAATGCAAAATGCACTGAGGACAGTCGAGGAATGGTAAAACAGAGAGAGCCTAAGGGCAAATCCGATTGAAACAACACCAATTCCCTCCACCCGGAGAAGAAACATGGGATATCTCATACCTCCCAGACTATTCGATGAAACATTACAAGTAGTAGAGCAGGTGAAATATCTAGGGCTGATTCTCGACAAGAAACTAACCTGGAACCCGCATCTTCAACATGTAACCGATAAAAGCAAGATAACCTCCATGATGTGCCGGAGAGCTTTTGGAAAAACCTGGGGGCTCAAACCGAAAGCCATGCACTGGCTTCACACAGCGGTAATAAGACCAAGAGTTACTCATGGCTCACTCTTATGGTGGCCAAAAACAAATCAAAGACAGGCAGAAACCAACCTTGAGAAAATCCAGAGGCTTGCCTGTCTCTGTATCTCGGGCGCAATGAATAGCACTCCAACAGCTGCAACTTCGAACCCCTTGACTTACATGTCATTGTAGAGGCCAGGATGAGTGCATGCAGACTGAAACAAACAAAAAACTGGAGTATCCGAACAACTGGACATACCAGAGTCACTCATGTAATCACTATCAAAGAACTCGAAATGATTTCAGATTACATGCAACCCCTATACTCATTCGAAAAACCATTCGAAACACGAATTGACGGATCTGGATGGGCCCCGAGTATAGAATCACAATCAACTGCGGACATAGTCCGGTATACAGACGGTTCAAAGACAGTGGAAGGCAGGGGAGCAGGAACACATGGGGTGAGGCCAAGAAGGGACTACATAATACCACTTGGCAAATGCTCCACGATATTCCAAACTGAAAGACATGCTTTTATGGTATGCATTCAGAAGAATCTAGAAAGTGGTTATAGAAAAAAACACATCTACATTCTATCTGACTGCCAAAGTGCTATCAAAGCCCTCAACTCTATACAGCTAAAGTCTAAACTGGTCTGGGACTGCCTCCAAAACCTCATCGAACTGGCAAAACACAACAAGGTCAACTTGATGTGGGTGCCAGGTCATAGAGGCATTGGAGGCAACGTAAAAGCGGATCAGCTAGCTAGACAAGCATCTGAAACGCTATTCACAGGGCCAGAACCTGTGCATGGGATTAGCAAAAATCGATGCAGGACCCTGATCGACGAGTGGATAAAAAGAAGACACCAACAATATTGGGATCAAACTGTCGGGCAAATACACAGCAAAGTAATGGTGGGGCACCCAAACCGGACCCTGACGGCTGACCTTCTGAACCTGAACAAAACGAAGGCACGTATAATAGTGGGTCTGTTGACTGGACAATGCGGCCTAAGAAAACACCTTAACACCATGGGAGTTCGCAGGGATACCGTGGAGTGTAGGCTGTATGATGGAGAGGAGGAAACAGCCTCTCACATTATCTTCGACTGTGACGCCCTAAGTAGAAAGCGACACAAAATCTTTGGAGAGATCAGCCCGGAAACAGGCATGAATCCGAAGAACCTTATCAACAGGCTACTAAACCTAATTGAAGGCACAAACCTGTTTGAATGAGGAACCACTGACGCCAGAGTGATACAATAGACCCCAGCTGGTCGCAGTGTCTAGGAAAGCTAAGTGCCAACCCTGTCTCTGGCTCGTCAGCTTTCAACCAACCAACCAACTCTGTGAGAAAAAAAAAATACCAGACTAGAGAACCTTCTCTTCTTTTCGTCGGTTAAAAATTACCCTGAACGCACAAAAAAAAAACAGATGTTCAAAATGTGAACCACCTGCAAGTATGCATGCCTCTGCTCTTTCCCTCATGGATTCACGTACTCTTTGGAAAATGCCCGGACTGTTTCTGATAGTTTCCCATGAAACTATGATGCGATTTCGCAACTGATCTCCAGTATGAATTTGTGTGCTGTAAACCAATGTTTTGAAATGACCCACACGAAATAAGTCAAACTATTGAGGTATGGGGACCTATGTGGCCATGCCTGTGGTTCTTCGCGACCTATTCAGCGATTGTTGTGATTTTGATTTGAATTTTCGCGCGCCAGAGCACTGAAGTGCGATCACGCCCCGTCGTGCATAAATAACAGTCGATTGTTTACTAAAATGGAGACATCTTCCATCCTAGCTGACAATTTTTCTTCGAAGAACTGCCGGCAATAATGCTCATTCAACCTCGCATGAAGAAAATAGGATCCAAATAACTACTTTCCTGGCTAATGCTTCGAAAGATGTTGCATTGCATCTGATGGATAATCGAACAAAGTCCTAAAAGTACCTTTGCAAATGTTTGTATTTTCCCAGGTTTTCTTTATGGATTCTATTTGGCTTCGAACATTAATTCAACAGTTCGCCAGATTTAATTATTCAAAAATGACAGATTGTCATACAAACTTCCATCCCCTTTCTCACCACCTTAGGAATTGAATTTCCAAAAATCCTTCTTTAGTGCTCAGTGTAGTGTCAAAGAAACCCATATGAAAATTTTCACGATCCTAGCCTCGAGAGTTTGGGCTGTGCTGTGATATGTCCGTCAGTTATTCTTTTGTTATGCGGTTCTCTAGGGTCGTGAATAATAGCTATCATACCTAGAATCGTTACGTTATGTATGACGCTAAGACACTTCCCAAACTTTTTTCAAACTCAACTTCCACCTCGGGCGCCAGATTTTTCAGTGGTTTGCTCCACTCACCAGGGGTAGCAACACACAGAGATTCGGAATGTCCATGGTATGGTTTTTTTGACTTAATTGAAACCTCCAAAGGTCTGAAGGCTTCAATTACAGCCCTTGGTACTGGAGTACGATTGCACAGACAGTCAGACAGATCTGTCCTTATCTTAATTCGAACACTGTTCTGATTCTTCCGTTTATAGGTTCAAAAAGGGAAAGGTACTTTGTACTTTTCACGGAAGCTTAAAAATGTCACCACAATATAATAACTCCATTCAAATTTCAACTTGATCAATTTTCAGTATTTCGAGTTCATGGCACATGCCATGAAAACTTCAACCATATATTCTATTCACTATATTGAACAGACGAACGGAAATTGTTTCGTTTATCAGTTCCAACAATGAACATAAACTAGAACACCTCTAACAAAATATGAATACCAAAGTCTTTGTGAGTTATGACTAATGTCTGCTAACCTGATTGAAACGATCAGAATCCATCCATTTCTCAGTTCCTTGTCTAGGCCTGTCCTTGTTACTAGACTCCGTATGCCAAAGAAAGGTTTTGGGCCACGTCGTGCTCCTTCTTGGGCTGATGAATCGGCATCTTCATTGCCTTGTAGCCTGTATGGCCTGGCATCCAGGCCAGATATAGTCTGTATTGACTGCCTACTTATTGTAGGGTTTCCAAGCAGTCCCAAACAAGTTTGAAGTTAACTTACATGGAGCTGATTGCTTCAATAGCCGCTTGTCTGTCAGAGTCTTTGGCCAACACGTCACCAAACCGTGGGTCTGATAACCCTTTTATACAGCCAAATGATAATTTTTGGTTTCAGCACACAGTTTTTTGCACACATTCTTCTGTATAGGTTGAGGGTTGCCGTGCTTTTTTGAATTGTTTTTTGTAAGTGTTGATTCTATGTCAGCTTGTGATAAAAGACGACTCCCAAGAATTTGGCCTCTTGTGCAATTAGAATATCACCCCGTTCAGAACTGGTGACTTGAGTCCTCTCAGTACTATCTCTTCTGTAAAAGCTACTATTGTGTTTTTTTCGGGGGTTTACAGTTGATTCCTCTTTCTGACACTACTCATTCATTAAGTTTAGAACAGTCTGCAGGGATTATGTTTGTTAAGATCATCCAGTGCCAAGTCTGTTGACTTACCCGGCTGATACGCGTATTGGCGTTCGTTGATATGGTTTGTTGATGATACTTCGTCTCTTATGTATCTTTCAGTCCCCCCAGAGTTTTCAGCAAAGGACACTAGACTGATTGGGTTGCATGACTTCGGTGTCATGTCATTTAGTATCTCCACTTCGGGTATTTAAATGACTTTCTGCCACTTGGTAGGTATGTATCACATGGCCATACAAGCCTTACATATTTCACATAGAAATGGGATTAATATTTTCTGCCCCTTTTGGAATGGGATAGGATATATTTCATCATGTCCTGGGGATTTGTATGGTTGAAATTTATCTTTATTCCACCTTATTCTGTTTGGCCTCGTTATTTCTGTAGCCCGTTTCCAGTCGGGGCATGAGGGGCTTTTTGACTCGCTTTGGGGTTTTTTTTATACTGCATCAATAGAATAGTTGCAATCCAACGTCCATCGAAGCATTAGCCAGAGTAGTTGTGTTTCATGGATATTCAACCAACATACACTTATTGTATAGGTATTTGTAGTCAGCTGTCTACGGGACATTCCATAAAGCTAAACCAATACTATTAGAGAAGAAGTTGAAGGAGGAATTGATGGAATTGAAAATCCTGGAGGTGGTTGACTATGCTAAATGGGCCACTACAATTGTATCAGGAATAAAACAAGATTAAATATGAACGTGTGGAGAATTTGAAAAATTTTGACTCTGTTGAGGAATTGGATATGTCCATAACAAAGAATGGATGGTTCATTTTCGAAGTAACAAGGGAAAGTTATTTCAAGCTGCGCTCAAATAAGACTGGAAAAATCAAAAGAACTCGACAATCTTCACTTATAAAGGGCTGTTACAATAAACATTTGGTGTAGCATGTGCTCCGGCAAAATTTGTCTATATTGTTAGAAATTGGAGGATGTTGGAAGTTCTGGTTGTTTTCTGGAGTTTGTAGTATTTTATGTCAAATTATATCATGAAACTATTTGTAAGCGAATAAAATATTCAAAGGCGTGAATTCAATCTTACTTTATAACATAACATAACATCAGAACTGATTTCATTTTTGTATATTATTTTCAAAGTTGGATGAATGATTCAAAATATGAACTGCTATTCTTCTTACAGAAGATAGTCATTTCAGAAGATCAAGAAGGGTTTGAAGTGTTTTGTTCATTCTAAATGACTTTTTCTATTTCAGTCAGATCACTACACCAGAAACCCGGCCACACGGACCTTGTTGTAAACCACAGACACGACAACAGAAAAATTGCCTCACAACAGTTATTGCTATTGCCATTCTCATTGTGGTGGTGGCCTTATTTTATCTGGGTTTCACAGGTGAGTTAGTTGTTCTGTGATTTTCTATAAATTCCTTAAAGTTCTTATTAATATCCATGATTTATAATTTCTGAAAATGTTTCACCTTCTGTATCCTGAATCAACCGTATTCGCGTCAATATCAATTCTTAGTTCTGAGATATTGTTTGAAGCAATGTTACGGGTTGATTCGACCACTCATTCCGCAACATCAAAATCAAACAACAATTCAGACACGGGTAATATGTCAGACATTTCCACAACAAGTCTGAGGAAACAGATTAGGAAAGGTCGGTTACTGAATTATTTGAATCACTCTCTATACGTTACTTCCATATGAATGTCACTTCCACAATATTTTTCATGAGATGTCTAAAAACATGGTGAAATCACTTATACCTGTGAAATATTGGGACAAACTGGGGGACAACAGCCCACTTGATAAAGGGAGTTATCTAGAGTTTCAGATGGCGCCGACGTCGTTTCTTGTCATAATTCAGTAAACTGCAATTTCATACCACACAGGGTGTTTTTGTGATTTGTGTCTCCTGATCCGTTCTATGATTGTGCTTTTGTCGCCTTTAAGGTTATGTCAATTCGTTGTGAAATATTTTGAGGTTGATCGATCGATGTAACATATTTTAGAACAAACTATTCCATGTACTTATGTCAGTGTTATTATATATTTTCAGTATTATATATATAGTAACCCTGAGTGTTATATAGAATTTTCGAGAGGGTTCCGAAATGATTCTAATTATGAACCGTACCAATTTATTTTGTATGGTTAATTTTCTATCGATACAGCTCCACCGAGTTGGTACTTATGTATTTCTGTCCCTGTTTGCTCGTGATAAAAATCTTACGATGGAGCGGATAATAATTTTATGAAGTGCTGTGAAATACATACAATTACTTAATTGAGCTTTCAAACCAATAAAAGTAAAATTTGTGAGATAGTGAAGCTCTATCAAACCACTTATAGTTTGCCGATATTGGGTATGGAAATGAAATATTGCGAAGTTTCTCAACAGCTGCCATTTTGAGACTATTAGACCATTTTCGCTCGTGGCGACGTGCTCCTCCAGCGCTGCACTTCAGAGTCGCCGCCTCACATTTTTTTCGCACGTTAGCGAAAAAATTCTGCAGCTTACAGTTTTTATTTTAAAGAAAAATTGTATCTACCTTTTTTATGTAAATTTTTCCATTTTTGCGAGTGGCACCATTATTTATTCATTTTTTTTTAATAATCAATATACAATGTAATTTGGCAACTTATTTGTTGATTAATTAATTAAGCACATACTTTATGGTTGGTAACTTTTTATATGTTGTACCTTACATCATCACTAATGTACAGTAGAAAGTTCCCGCAGTCCCCTAACTTTCTGAAGCTAAAATCTAATATTATTTCAGTACTAGTATAATGACTCGTATATCTATAAATCAATTTGAATCTTCTCTGAACCTTTGCCCATTGGAATAATTTTTTTCAACTTGTGATTATAATTTATCTAGTAACTAGCAAGTCAAATAATTTTATTATTACTTTTATATTTATTTTTTATATAATATATATTTTGTATAAAATTTTTCCCATGAGATGACAGTCTTCTGACTAAAAGTATTGGAAAATTCTAAATATAGTGGATATTTTCTTCCAAAGAGCTATGGGACCCTATGGGACGGTTCGAAATTCACTAGCCAAAATCAATATATCTTCATAGAATGAAAAGTCCACGTTTACTTTTGAAATTTATGTGTTTATTAGAAAGTAATAATCATCCTAATCAAAGTCATTAGCCTTATCGATCTTGGGAGTGGGCCTTGTTCTTCCGAACAACGGCTTGGTTCAGATCGCCCTTCTTCTCCGATTATCTCATGCGGGGTGGTACTGAAAAATGAAAGAAAAGCATTTAGATTATCTTTTTCTTTCCTCATCTTTGTTAGTAGGGCTCACCTTTTCCGGCGAAGTCATTCTAAGATAGCTGAGAGCAGCCTAGACTGTTGCACACCAGGATTCATCGATTTCTCAACTTCATCAACAGATTTTATGATATCTACAATGAACTCTCTGATTTTGTTTATGTCAGAAGGTTGTTAGAGAGGTAATAGTCCGGCAGAGATGGGCAGTGGATGGCTTGGTAATAGTTTGTATCGGAAAGTTTAATGGAACAATGTAATCGTGGACATTTTCCAATCCCCTCAATTTTCAGGTTAATTCATCATCTAGAGACATCAGTCCACTCTCCTACCTTTTCTCATTCCTTCGTGGAAGTTTCCATGATCCGAAAAAGGACATTTGAGGAGAAATAACTTTGAAAAAATCGCCAGGTAGACCTCAAGAAAAATCTGATTTTTGACAGACAGATGTAAACATTGTAGTAAGTTTCCGGATTTCATCTCATTTTCGCGCCAACTGTTCTGAGCCGGATCTCGTTCGTAGCACTATAATCTTTGTAAACGATCAATTCACAATTTTTTGCATGAAGTAGTGTTGACAGATAGAGAAAATTTCATAGGTTTGAAGTTTGACATTTTTCGTGACACAAACAACAAACATTCCTTAACCGCACCATCTACTAATGAAGTTCTAAGCAGAATTTAACGTTTTTCATTTGTTGTCCCCCAAAAATTCTAAACAAAATCGAATCAGTGAATACACCAGGGTTTTTAGGCATCTTAATTTTTCATGATTTCTCTGGTTATGTCACCGAACGATTGAGATATATCGGTGATTAGTTTTCGAAGATTGAATAGAAAATTAGTGGGCATTCGAGGTTTGGAAAAACGGTATCTCTCTGGCCGCCATTTGAGGAGCGTTTGAGCTCTGGGAATAGTTCGCTAATTTATTGAATTGTTGGTAACACGAATGGAACAATTCAGTCTGTGAGCGGGTTATATTATGAGGAAGAACCTGTGCGTTAGCTTAGAAGGGTAGCTGTAATGTAAAATTATAGGGTTCCAGTAAGGGGCATATTCATTGGTCAAGGATTCTCTTACCTAATTCAGGGAATCAACCTAGCATAAAGCCTCTCCAGGTTACTGATCGGCTTCACTGCGTTATCATGTCTAGATTATGAAGCATTGTTGGTTCCCTCTATTGCGTTGTCGTATCAAGAATATTTGTATTTGAAATCAGTGCTGTCCCTATCGGGACCCTTCTGGTCTATCTTTTGTACAGTATATATAACTATTTATTTCCTTGTTGGCTGTAAGTACTGGAAGCGACTCCGTGACGTCACACCGACGCGTATTTTCATGTACCTCTTGTAGTATAAATTACTCTCAAAATGACAAATGAAAAAGGGCTATTTTGAAAAAACTTGAAATTTCGTTTCGAAAAATAAAGAGTTTGAAATATTCAATAATTTCAAAAATATACAAATTTGAATTTCGAGGCCTTGCTTCAAAGACGACAAACTCTAGTTCAAAATTTTATATTATTAGTTATTAAATCGACTAGTGTATTAATGGTGGCTATTAATGATCAAGATATTCTAACGCGAGAGCGGAGCGAGCGCGTTAATGTTCGAGATCATTAATCGCCATTTTAATATACGAGTTGATTACAAAAAAATTCCGTCGACCTCGTTCCTGAGGTCAACGTGACATTTTTGATATCCATTTGCTTCAACTAGGAGGAATCTTACAATAGTTGGATTTTAAAATACATAAATTTGACAGCGCGAAGGTAATATGATTTGACATTTGAATAATATTCGAATTCGTTTATGTTTAGTTGCTTATACCACAATTATACATTAACCCTTTGTAGACGGCCGGTACTCTGAAGTACCGCATTTATTTTAATTCATATAAATTATGTTACCATTAAAGCTCCTTCCAGCCAAACGGTACCCTGAAGTATACTTGAATAGTCACTGTCATGGAATTGCCACTAGAGAACAGCACTATGCATTGTTCATTTCATAACTCATCGGTTGGGTGGAATTGTCAATGAGTGTACTTGCACTATTCACTTTCATAAACGAATGTGGTAAATTATTCTATGGAGTGAATAATAGTTCTACTGTATTATGGTTATTTTTGGTACCAAACTCTGAAGTACTGTCAGGCTATAATTCGGTGAAATGGACGGAGCATAGGCGGTATGTTTATTATATTCTTTCAATTGGTTTTGCTCACTTATGTCACTTTCAGTCGACATCAGAGGAAATAATCCATAATAGGTATTGAAAAAATAAACATCTAGAAGATGCAAAACTCCAAAGGTTATTGAGGAAATCGCTTATGATAATTTACCCGATGATAAACAATATGTAGCTACGTTTGTGAAGTATTTCAAACTATGCTACCTTATCATTCAATAAAGAACTATTTCTGATCGATTTCAATATTTTTTATAATCATAGAAAGCCTTTTTGATTTATATATAAAAAAAAATATTATTTGAATGTATAGTTCATCCATTATCAATTGCAGAAGCATAAAAAACAAGTTTCCCAGTTTTGAGGCGCAATCCTTTGAGTAGCAGAGACGAAAATAACTAATTTTATTTGGATATTGAAGTATTTTAAAAATACGTTAAAATAAAGAAATATGCCATAAACTAGGAAGTATGTATTGATAGACAATCGGAACATCATAATTTAATTTTCCCATGGTCGAATTTTTTTCCCATGGTCCAGCAAGACACATCACAACTATAGAAAATTTTAAATCATATTTCGATTCCAGACCAGGAACACTACTGGCTTTCATTTACTCAGACCTCCTGAAACTGGATATTTATTAGTATCAACGTATAGACACACCTACAAGCATTATCATTGGCTTGCGATCACTCAAACAGCTGTCACTCAAACACACGTTGACTATCGGCTCTCGTGATCTTCTTTTGATCTACCGCTCGCCGACAGAGAATGTTCACGTGTAGTACACATTATTTTTCGTTCCGTTTCTTCGCATATACGCTCGTGTTAGCGAACTGAGTTTTTGATTTCCTCTCTATCGAAACAGCTTCTGCAACTGAGAATGGTTGAACTATACTTCCAAATGCCTGCCGTTACTTCAAGTTCCTCTATTTGAAAAAAAAAAATTTTTAATATATTTACTCATAATATCATTTCAATTGACTTGAACACAAAAAAAATTGGAATACTTATATTCCTGATTAGTCAGGCAACAAAGGGTTAATGGACCAAATCGATCATTTACAGGTTTTTAATGGTCGATTTCGGTGAATGTTTAGTTGCATATATCACAATTATGCATTGAAAGATAAATTGAAGGTTGGAGGGGTCATGAACGATCGATTTCGTGTGTATTGAACAGATTCCTTGATACGAGGTTTTTTTGGGAAGAAAAAGACTCAAAGTCGTCTCCACAAATGTATTATTCCAGCGAAATTCATAAAAAACAGTAAGACATGTTTCAAGTGTACAAATACACAATCAGCGCACAAATTTAAGTTCATAACTTTTTTCTGCAAGTCATTTCTAAGTAATATCAGGTTTTAGGAAAATCCATGGTTGCAAGGAGCAACAAAAATACTGATGGTATGGTATGGTATGATTTCTTTAATTTTGTTCGGGTGGTTCAACCAGCTTGACATACGTCTATATCGTAGAGTTCAAAATTCGATACAAAATCTGATAACTTGGGGTGCCATTCAAAACAGGGCACCCTGTATAAAGGGGGTATTATCTGACATATTGTTGATTTCTCTGCCAGAAGGGATATACCGTCAGAATGAGCACGAAAAAAGTAAATGATGCGCTCTTTAAAATGAAATTATACCTGTCTTAGTAACTCTGGAGAATATTTCATAATTCAAAATAATCGTATTCCGTTTCTAAGCAAATAAAAAAACTACCGATTTATCATTCTTGATTTTCGACGACCGAATAACTTGAATAGTGCACTGATGCAGTGGCATGGTTCAGCGATTTCATAAGGCTATTTCCTAACGCTATTCTAAGCTTCCTAATACTATTAAACGCTCCATTTGACGCAGTTGAGCGCAACAAACCCCTGTGATGGTTATTCAATTAGGGACGGTTTGCATGAGTTCGAGGAATCCACGATGAAGGTATGATTTCCTAATGGAGCGAGTAAATTTATTCATAACTCTAATCGGTCGTTTTATTTTCCATGTTGATTCATGATGGAAATGTATGAGAAGTGATTAAAATATAGAATATTTGTTGTGAAAATGAACATGAATTGAAAAAAAACACAACTTGTCCATTTATTATTGAAATAGAACACAAAGTTGACACATCAGGATAAAGAATTAGGTTGATGATACTTTCATCTGGAACGTCAGATCCGCCAACACCGAATTAATTTTTCATGAATAGTTTGATGATAATAATAATAAATGTGGAAAGCTGAATATATTTGTGTAGAATTAAATGAGATTTTTTTTTTATAAAGTGTTGGTATATTTTCATAGGTTTCAAAGCGCTTTTGACTTTCCTTCTTCAGTGCTTCAAGTCAGGTGCAGGAATAGGAAACAGAAGAATACATTGTTAATCAAAGGATAATAATGGCTTAGAATCTAACGTATCACATGTTGGAATTCAATGACCAGGTGGATATGTCAATGTATCAATGACAGTACATTGTCATTGATACATTGATCATTTGTAGCAGTTTTCCTCACCTCATTCCATGTTTTCCCTACGTAAACTGAAGCAGTATCGTTGGCAAACGAAATGATAGTTCCAGTCAGCAGGTCGTTTAAATAAATGATGAAGAGCATAGATCCTAGGACTGTTCCTTGTGGCACACCACAAGTAACTGTCCTTTCGCCACTCATTTTTCCCTTTATTCCTTGGCTGCTCTCGGTCAACTAGATAATTTCGAAAAGTTTCAAAACATTCCCCCTAGTACCAATTTTTCTAATGTATCTCTGCTTTGGAGTATTGGAGGCTTCTGTTAGAATGAGAAATATACCCAGATATGGCCCAGTGTCGTCTATTGCACTGTAGATTTTTGATGACACCAATACTATGAGGGGAAGGTTGATTTTGTTGAGATACAAATTGATGAAGTGAGAGGAATTCGTGTTTATCTAAGTAATTTGTCAGCTTTTTTTATTATTTTTCCAAATGCTTTCGGTAGGCCCGATGATAAAGATATAGGACGATAGTTATCCATATAATATTTTCTACCTGATTTGTGAAATGGTTTGATGGTAGCAATTTCAAGTTGTTTAGGTATTTCTCACTTTTTATAGTTAGTATGATTATGTGACATAATGGTTTTGCTATAATGTCCACTGTAGATTCAATTATTTCATTGGTGATTTGGTCCCGATCACATGCTTTTTTATCTTTTAGGTCTAGTATTATATTTTTTATTTCTGAGGTATTTGTTGGATCTATGGTCCTCGGATTCAATTCTGAGTTTCACCGCCAGTTTTTCACCAATACTCGCGAAGTGTTGAATGAAAGCTTCTGCCATTTTTGTATCATCTGTCAGCTCTCCTTCATTTTCACTAATAAGTTTTGTTATATTGTTTTTTTTTTCATTTCCCTGTGAGTTCATTCACTACGTCCCATAAATTATAAGAGGAATTGGAGCTTTCCACCTTTGTTCAAAATAATGGCTTTTTGTTTTTCTGATTAGAGAATCCAACTTTTTTCAATTCAATTTCATTGATATACAGTTACACCTTATGAGATGTAGGTAGATTCTTCGAATTGTATTTCCTCCCCTCCTGCTTCTATCATCGTTTGATTCCATTGACATTGATCCATGAAACAATAACAATAAATAATTTCAATAAATGGCATTTTTTCTCGAAATGTTTTTTTTATTGACAAACCTACTCATGCATGGAATTAAAGAATTTCAATGAACCTCATTGTTTTTCTATCGATAAAAAAACGTCTTGAAAAAAAAAACATGCACCATTTCCCTAATTATTTTTGAACCAATCAAATGGCCAAAATCTCAAATACAGAACCAATAGTGATAAAACGTCTTCTCGCTGTTTCATAATGATTATTTGTTGACATTTCTAGAAACCAATGGAAATTCTCAATTCAAATCATTCATGTTGGTTTTGGCCAATCAAAACAATAGTATAGTGGGAATATTCTACCTAGAACATTACCACGGGAATAATTTGAGGTACTTTGTTTTTATTATCTGACAACGTATATTTCTAATTTGACTTCTGTCATCAATTCTCATGAAAGTGAGAAATGAATCAAAACCGGTTGAGCACATTGTATCATTGTGCGAGGGAATGTGTTTATGAAAATAATCTATTGAATACCACACAAGAGTTCGATAAACTAGAAAATATTGAAGTTTTTGGAGCTGTGTGTACGTGATGTAATAGCAGGAGTAAAAGAATTTTGTATTTCGTGCAAAATTATTTTTAATTTGAAAATCGTAGCAGAGCGCTTTCGACTATATCATCACATTTCAAATGAAATTGCATGCTGCATAACCAAAAACTGTAAGAAAAATGTCAAAGTTGCCTTCAAAACAACGAACAACTTGAATACACATCTTGTCAATAGTTAATATAAAATTGATAAACTTTCTAAAAGTGATATTCACAAACTAAACTGCGAAAATTGTACAGCGACATACATCGGTAGGACTTTTAGACCTGTGGAAGTTCGAATAACCGAACAGCATAACAAAAATAAAAAATCAGCCTTTTATTCATCATCTCAGATTTAATGAACATAATTTCAGCTCGGATAGAAATTCAAAAATTTTCACATGAAGTTAGATACAAGAACAACACTGGGTTAGATTTCACTGAAGACCTTCACATCAACAAAGAATTAAAGAAAATGACCTTCATCTGAACTCACAAGTAAATTTGAACAGATCTTTCATCCCACTTCACAGACGTTCGCAATAAATAAATAAAATAGTTTCAATTTCATTTAATCAAACTCTCCTTTCTCTATGATGATTCGAGTTTTGTGATTATGGTCTGATTCTATTCAAAACTGGTATGGGGGGGGTTTGTCGAATATTATGATTCTTTCGTGAAAATTGGAAAATTCAAGATGGCGGCTCCAAAATGGCGGCCGAGTTTTGTGATTATGGTCTGATTCTATTCAAAATTGGTATGTGGGGGTTTTTGGGGTCGGAGATTATGATTACCCAATTTGATAAGATCATTCCATTTTTTAATTTACAAAAAAAATAATGAAAATAATAGTTCAAAAAAAACTAAGAAGACACGCTTTCATAAATAAACCACACTCAAAAGTAGGAAATGAATAATAGTTTAAAAAAACTAAAAAACACGCTTTTATAGAAAACCAGACTAAAAAAATGGAAAATAAGAATCAAAAATGTATTTTATTAAAAAAAAGCATGGGGTGCATGGTATCAATAATTATATAGTACATTACACACCGAGGCGATACCATGCACTCCGTGCTTTTTTTTAAATAGAATAAATTTTTGTCTTATTTTAAATTTTTTCAGTCTGGTTTTCTATAAAAGTTTTTTTAGTTTTTTCAAACTTTTTTTTACCTTCTATATTCAACGTTTGTATGAAAGAAGTGAGTCATTAAGTACATATAAGATTAATTTTTTTTTTATTTCTCACCTCTTTTATACAAACTGAAAATAGCTTTGATGGACTTCTTGTAAACCTGACGAGTGAGTAACGTCAGAGTCTTCATCATTCAAATTGTCAAAATATTTCATATAAAATTCATCTAGGTATTACTTACTTGCAGGTAAGCACCAAAGATGCCTAGTATTTAGTCGAAAGCGCTCTGCTACGATTTTCAAAATAAAAATAATTTTGTAAGAATTACAAAATTCTTCCATTTCTGCTAGAAAATAATTCTGCAGATTTCTTTCTCAAACTTGTTGCCATTTGGCAATCGCCACTCGAGCCTGTTGAACTCTCGTGTCTATTGCCTGACAACAAGTTTTCGAAAATCTGTCTAATTATTTTCACCTTATTCTCACTCTCTTGTGATATTACAACTGATTTGTTCAAACCTCCTACCTATAAGTCACAGCAGATTGCTTCTTCTGAAGAATCCAAAACAGTTTTCGGTCATCAACCCTGTAGCTGCAATTTTTTTTATGATATCAATCCGAATATGATACTTTCACCCCTGTGATTTTATCTTTCAGCGGAAATGGAAGTTTGCACGACACCCTCCTGTGTTCGAATGGCGACGGACTTTTTAAGCCACATCGACACGAAGGCAGATCCGTGCGAGGATTTTTATCGATTTTCCTGCGGTAATTTCCTGCAGAACACAAACTTGGATAATCGCGGATCCCGATCGGTTCAGGACGTTATGGAGGACGAAATTCAATCCGAAATCAGAAATATGCTGGAGCAACCGATACACCGAGAAGAACCCAGATCCTTGAATACGACCAAAAAGTTTTATCGAGCTTGCATGAACGAAACTGCAATCGAAGAGGAAGGATTAACGAAGATAAAACAAATTTTCGAGCAAATGGGAGGATGGCCCACGCTCGAAGGGTATAATTGGCGGGAAGATCGCTTCGATTGGGTGGAAGCTGTACATAAACTCCGCGAGCTGGGAGTTAACTTTGATGTCTTTTTTCGCGTTTCGGTAGACAGGGATAAAGTAGACAGTTCAAGATACGTTCTGGGTGTAAGTAGATTTTATTGGAAACGAATAGGGTTCCATTCGGCGCATGGAGGTAAACTTCAATGGGGGAGAAAGTGTAATAGAATTCCCACAAAATCATTCGGGGATCCATGAAAAGTTTGCAATTGGTTGAGACCAAATAACTCAGAATGCAAAATCAATTATCGTAGATCTGGGGTTCTGTACGAAATCATTCACTAGAATACATTTACTAACTTAAATTCTCACAAGAATAGAGATATTCAATGTTCTAAAGATTGTTTTCATGGGAAGTTACATGGGTTCTTTTCCATGTAGCACATCACAATGGTTGAATCTCGGAACTATATATATATATATATATATATATATATATATACAAAAATAAAATTGTCTGTGAAGGACTAGGCACAGGTATACTGGGGTTTCTAGGCATTGATAAAATTTGCTCAAATGTTAGTATTCCACGCGACCACGATAACAATTGCATAAGTTGATACAGGGTGTAATCGAAACTTTCTATTTCTTGTTATGTAATAAGCGATTTCAGTATAAACATGTTATGCGATTATGAAGATCATAATGCAAAATTGACATCGATAATGGTAGTTTGTACTTGTTATTTTTTCAATAACTCTGCTTGCCGGGGATTTCCAATATATGACAAATAAATTAGTCTCCTCATAAAGGTAGTTTATACCTGCGATTTTCCGAGAAACTTTCTTGACCAAGGAATTCCGGTGAATATATGTCATTGAAACGGTAGAAAATGATTGCATAAAACATTATTTTGTTGCACCATAAAAAAATTATAATCAGTCTTTTCATGGGGTTAGTGTATAGTTGGTATTTTTGGAAGAACTCATTCGTGCCATTATAGGGAAAATTCAGAACAGCTTCCTCGTAGAGGTGGTTCACACTTTTTTCGAAAAACTGCTGACCGAGGAAATGAATATCAGAAAATTAATCTAATAATGAACAATTCAGTCACATGAATAATAAATTCAGAAAACAAAATAAAAATAGAATTCTAATATATTCATCGAATTGAATTATTTTAGAAGAATCCGCATATGAAATGAAATATGTATCAGAATTGACCGGTACAATTTCAATAATAGAAATACATTTATTACTAACCAGGGATACGTGTTACATGAACCAAAGAAAAAATGCAGACCAATGAATAATAGTGGCCGATTCTTCCACAGTTCCTCAAGAATACAGAAACTAATATTCACTATGTAGACTCCGCCGAAGAGAAAGAAAGTGAATAAATCTATTTAAAATTTCTATCTTGATCAAGGGATCTTTACAATTATATTCAATTTATTATATCAGAACATACACAAATTATCGAGGAAATAGGAATCTTTTGTACCGACTTTTGAATACATCGTGTGATAAAGAGAAATTTGAAACATCCATTATTCGCCAAAAAGTGTGAAGTTATACGAGAAAGACCGTCTTAATAATTGTTTCTTGAGCTTGGGAATCACAAGCATATTTCCACGCCTCAAATTCAGATTATGTATATCGGTTCTGGAAATAACTCTTCGCTATAATTAGTCCGGTATTTCTACTTTAGAAATTCTGTAGCATGCCATATGATGTCTGCGACGATTAAACATACTTAGCCATCCTGTGTCACTCAATTTATGAGAAAAAAACTGTGGTCGCCTAATCCCATATATCAGTCTCAAACATGAGTTTTGTGTTTTCTGGATTCTTCTAGTGTCAACACTATCAGAACAAGGACCGTAGACAACATCACAGTGATTGAAGTGAGAAGGTACTAAACTGAGACACACAATTGAATTTCAATTTGGTGCTGAGAAAGTGTCTCTGCCCATAAATGAGCTCTGGCTGATACCTCAACCGTAGTTTGAGATCCAATTTATATATGCAAGGTATTCAGCGCTTCATATTTCTGATTGTCTGAACCAAATAGAGGGGCGATCGATTTTTTCGAATTGATTTTGAGTGGATGTTTGTTAGTTACTCTAGTTCATTCAAATCTGAGTTGATGAAACCATTGGCTTCAATTTCATTATCAAATCTGAATTAAAAGTACAGCAGCGTGTCGTCCGCATGAAAATGATATTGGCAGTGTGTCAAACTCGAGCAAAAATTATTCGTATAAATGGTATACAATAAGAGACCGAGAATACTTACCTGAGAAGTAAACAATTTTCAAAAAATATATAAATGAAATGCAACTTGAACAAACACTGGTCAATCAAGACTATAGTCACATTCACTTGGGGACTGATGTAAAAAAAAATATGGTGACATAAATTGTATGTTTTGTGCAATCATATTCCAGCGTTTCATTGAATCATCTTCACTGGATATCTGCGGTCAGCAAATTACTTCAAAAAATCATGAGAATGAACTACCCTCATGATTTTCCTATGATCCCACGGAAAATAAGTAATGTGCATTTTCTAGCGTTTCAATAAAATAGCTCTACCAAAAACTCCCGGTCAGTAAAGCTTCTCGAAAAATCGCCTCATATTATTGTTAAGAGGCTGATTTTGACTCATTTTCACCCCTTCGAGGATTGCCATGATAAAACAATATATTTCAATTAGGGGATACCGGAGTATTGTGGGGTAGCGGGGCATAGTGAGGTAGCGCCATTAGAGCTACTAAGGATGACGCGGCTGATGGTTTGTAGTTGCCAGTCGACCTGCGTGTAAGTTAATCGTTCTGGAACGCCGGGATCTTTTGTTCAGAAACCTATATAAAAAAACGCAGTTCTCTCAATTATTTAGTAAACATTCGTATTGACATCAAGTGTTTAGTATTTGTGCCACTATTTCGACGAACTTTCCTACGGATTGAGGTGTGTTTGAGGATTGTTTTCATATATTTTACATGACCGATAACGACCGAAGGTAAAAGTCACAATGCCCCATATTTATCATATAGTGTTTTTGTTTATGGACATACTTTCTTTAATTACAGCCCAATGATTCGGACGTATGAGAGAAAAACAGAACAGCATTCTTGGTATCTAGAAGCAATGAAGAAAGCCGTCCTTTGTTATGTTTCAGGAGAAATGGGATTCAAAGAAGCAGCGCAAAAACACAATGTGTCACAAACTACACTTGAACGGTATGTTTTGGAGTACAGGGGCAATCCCGATGAAACAATCACAACAAAGAAATCAGGCCATTACGTAACTTAATTCACCGATTAGCAAGAGACTGAATTAGTAGAGTATATAAAATTAATGGAGGCTCGATTTTACGGCCTAACATCTATGGAACTTCGAACACTAGCTTTCGAGTTAGCGGAAAAAAATAAAATTGACCACATTTTCAACAAAACACTCGAAATGGCGGGGCCAGACTGGCTGAGGGGTTTTCTCAAACGACATCCGGATATAACCTATAGAAATCCGGAATCAACGTCAGCGGCTAGGGCTATGGGGAATAACAGAGTTGCAGTTGATAACTCTTTCGGTCTACTTGAAAAAGTTATTGATAAATATAAAATTAAGCCTCAGTGCACTTACAACGTTGACAAAACCGGCGTATCGACGGTTCCCAAAAGTCATTCAAAAATTTTAGCACTAACTGGTAAACGCCAGGTCGTGACTCTAACATCTGCCAAAAGAGGCAGATTGATGACGATGATTATCTGCTTTAGTGCTGCTGGAAGTTATATGCCTCCTTGATTATATTTCCGCGAAAACGAATGAAGCTTGAATGACTAGATGGCGCACTGGTTGGTTCTTGGGGAAAATGTCACGAATCTGGTTGGATACAAGGTTGAAAAGATTTATAGAATGGTTACATGCAACCAAAGAAGACCCGATACTTTTGTTGCTTGATGGGCACGCTATTCATGTTAAAAGTATTGAAGTTATTGATTTGACTCGCGAAAATGGTGTGGTCTTGAAATGTTTTCCACCACACTGTACACACAGTCTTCAGCCCCTAGATGTTGGTTTCATGAAGCCCCTCAGCACCTACTCCAGCAATTAAGTCAAGAAATGGTTGCGAGCACATCCAGGTCGAGTGGTTACCCAATTTCAGACTGCTTGTTTGTTTGGACAGGCGTTCATTGCTGCTGTCACTATAACAACTGCAGTTAATTCCTCTAGGTCTACAGGAATTTGGCCTCTCGAACCAAACATCTCCACGGCTGCACATTTCGCACCGGCTGAAACGACCAATAATCCAGGAAATCCAATGGCAGCGGTGCAATCAAAGCAAACGACTCCCGAACCGGCTCTTCGACCCAGCTCTCCGCAACCCGGATGTTCAGGAATGAATAATAAGAAGGTACGGGACATACAAACATACAAAGAACTCCTGAACCGGCTCGTCAATCAAGCACTCCGCAATCTAGATGTTCAGGAATTATCAATATTGTACCAAAAAGATCTGACTTTGGGGTGTCGCCTGAAGCCATATTACCCTTACCCAAAGAAGTACGAACATCGCCCTTACAAAACGCAGAGGTAAAACAGCGGTAATTACGGAGTCGCCTTACAAAAATGAATTAGTTGAACAACAAACAACCAAAGAAAAAAGGCCTGCAAAAGAGAATAACGAAGAGTTCAGAAGGCAAATCGGATGAAATCACGACAAATAAAATTAAAAAATTCAAAGCAACTTCAAGGCAAATAAATGTATCTTCTGTCGATGACGAATATGCTGAATGTCTATATTGTGGGTACCTATATGGTCTCAGTCCAATAAAGGGTGGATTAGGTGCAGAAAGTGCAGTCGTTGGGCACATTGCTCGTGTGCCAGCCAAGACGATGAAGATGATCAAGCTACGCATATTTGTGTTATGTGTACTTGAGTTATTATTATTATATAAATTAATATAACTGTTTATTAGAATATATTTTGTGTTTCATATGTTTTTGTTCATTTGTTAAGTTGATCAATAAAAATATGTTTTCCAATCTGTAAGATATTTTTCATTCAATAACTGATATCCCACATTACCCCACTAAGTACCCTACTTTTCCCCCTTGAGTACCCTACTTTGCCCCCTTGAGTACCCTAGGTATATTGATCACGAGTCAGGATTGTTTATCATAAGGTTCATTTTCTATTATTCGTTTCCTTGATCAGCTGTTCAAGTGTAAACTTACCTTACAAAGTAGCTGGTGTGGATTTTTCCCATAGTGGCTCAAATAATAGTTGTTCCTTCCAGTTTAATAAAATATATTTTTTACCCCCGTTTTTAAAAAAATTACCGTTATGGTGGTAAAATTTTTTTCTGGAAAAATCGCAGGTATCAACTTATGAGGGGCCTGATTCGAAATTTTTATGGTATCACAAATAATATGTTTTGTGCAATCTATATTTCAGCGTTTCAATGGAATATGTCGGCTGGAAATCTCCGGTCAGCAGAGCTATTACAAGAATCACAAACAAGTATAAAATACCCCTGAATGGGGGTGGATTGAATTTTCTAATATGGTGGCACGGAGGCATTCCTTCATAGATGTCAATTTTGCACTGTGATATTGATAATGCCATTACAAGTTATTGTTTTAAAATCGCTTATTACATGACAAGCAATAGAAAGTTCCGATTACAGCCTGTATCAACTAATGCAATTGCTATCGTGGTCTCATAGAATTATTCTAATATACTTCAGGGGTAACTTACTAAAATTTCAGCAAATTCTACCGATGCCTGGAAACCCCCTTATATTCGTGCCTAGTCCTTCGTTGGAATATAAAAGTGTTAGTAAAGTGCAAAAAACTTCGAAGTATTCTGCATAGAAAAATAATGACAGTTTGCTATTTAACTTTTGTCCGCAGAAGCTTCGTTGTCCGAGTTTTTGCCTATTTATTGCTCTGAAACCGGTCGAGATATGCAAATGAAATTTGACATGCAATTGAGAGTTTTATGTTCATCATTGGCGCGCACAGGGGTAATGATCCCAATTTTTTCAAAGAAAAAAATAGTACGCCGCTGAGATTTTTTAATTCCTCGTTCATTTTGTGACAAAAAATCTCTCTTGCCTTTTTTTGAACGGGGCGCCGTTTTTATACAAAAAAATTAAACATCTCAACGCGTATTTGTCATTACTTTGATACATTATCTAGTAGCGATGCTAGAAGGCTACTGTGAACATTCTGTTATATACGAATATTCCAACGAAATGTCAGATTAGCGTTTCTTCATTTACGAGCTTTGAGTTTGGTATAACATCAATAATAATAAGTAATTAATTTTTCTTTTATCGAAAAGAATGGAAAATTATACAAATGCGGAATTGTCAGACATGCATTTTGTCTATGGTCGAAGTAATGGAAATGGTCGGCAAACTCGACGATTGTATGCTGAATTGTATCCAGGACGTAGGTTACCCTATCACACAATATTTGCTCGTCTTCGCCAACGTTTGCGCGAAAATGGTACATTTAAGAAACAAACGGCTGACTGCGGACGAAATGTCAACTAGAAGAAGCAGTTCTCGATTTACTTGCGGAGTCACCTGAAACAAGTACCCAAAAAATTGCCAACATACTGAATGTTAGCAACTTCACTGTATTTGAAATTCTTAAAGAACAGCAAATGTATCCGATTCATATTCAACGTGTGCAAGCTGTACTCCCCAGAGGCTTTTTTCCGCGCCTAGTTTTCTGCCATTGGATTCGTCATCAGATCGCTCAATTCCTAATTTTTCAAATAGCGTTTTGTTTACTGTCGGAGCTGATTTTGGACAGAGTATACGAAATTTCCATAACAATCACCTCAGAGCTGTGGAAAATCCACATGGAATCTCTGGAGCTCATTTTCAGCATCAATTCTCAGTAAATGTATGGCTTGGAGTACTTGATGATCATTTAATCGGTCCATATCTCCTCCGACAACGACTTACAGGCGACTATCACCTCAATTTCCTAAAGAAAGAGTTACCTGTTCTTCTTGAAAAAATTCCTCTACAGCTGAGACAACACTTCTGGTTCATGCATGATGGTGTACCAATCCATTTAAGCATCATTGTACGTAATCACTTAGATACAGTATATCCAAATCGTTGGATAGGTAGGGGAGGTACGGAATATTGGCCTGCTCGATCTCCGGATTAAAATCCTCTAGATTTTTGCATTTGGGGTTCTCTCAAGTCATAAGTTTATTTCTCCGTCGAAAGTGTGGAAGACCTGAGGAATTGAATTATAGCCGGCTGTGAGACAATAATGAGGCGAAGAGTTGAATCTTGTATCACGTCTGAGGGAGGTCATTTTGAACATGTGTTGTAGCTTCGCGCCTATACATTTATTAGTGTTATCTTCTGTTATTGTTCTGGTTTAACGTTTTGTATTAGATAGTTTTCGATAATGTATTAAAGAAATGAAGAATACGCGTTAAGATGTTTTATTTTATGCATAAAATCGGCACCCCATACGAAAAAACGGTAGGAGATTTTTTTTGTCACAAATTGAACACGAAATTCAAAAATTATTTTTTAATCAAAATATCTCAGTGGTGTACTATTTTCACCATTATTACCCGTATGCGCGCCAATGATGGACATAAAATTGTTGATTGCATGTCGAAAAATGCGCAATAACTACCTCTTAAAACTCACCAATTTATTTTTGCATATTTCGACCGTTTTCAGAGCTATAAATAAATAGTCAGTTTTTGAGAAAAACTGCAACACCCCGTATCTTGGAAAACGAAGCATTTGCCGACAAAAATTATCTCGCAAACTGTCATTATTTTTTCATGCGAAATCACCCCCTGAAATTTGTCGCACTTATTCACTAACACCCTGTATGTCAAAAAAAATTTTTTCGACTCGTTGAGAGGAGGCATATAAGATTTTTTTTTCTCATCTAGAAAGGAGGCATTAACAAAGATTCCAACCAAATTTGATCCATTCCAAACGGGACAGACACAATTTTGAGAAAATCCATACTAATTTCAAATCAAAATCTCATTGTTATTCATCTTCATCGTAGCCGTTGTCACCTGAGTGAACATCGCCATTTCCATCAATATCATAATAATTTCAATATTGAGTTTTCAGATACACGATACGTCATACAGCCCATCCGAACTGAACAGAGATGTGGAAACGATGTACTTGAAGTATATGGACGATGTTGCTGTTCTCTTTGGAGCGGACCGGTCGGTTGCACAACAGGACTCAAACGATGTTCTGAACTTGTTCTTGGAGTTGGCAAAGGTATTTCAGACGAGGAACTTCAACTATCTGGTGTACCAGCGATATAATTAATGAACATGTTAGGCCAGTAATTATAAACAATGAAGTCACAATGATTTCGAAAGCTTTGTGTCGGGTTGCAAAGAAAACAAACGATGATGTTCCGAGGCCCGGAATATTGTCAAACTGAATATTCGAATTTCTATTTTATCAGTAATCTATATATTCGCGTTGGGGTAAAGTAACTAATTATGTCGAAGTTATTGGACAGTTTGCCTACCACTTTTCAGTTTATCTAACATTCCAGAGATGGCTTTAAATATATTTCTGACTTTTGAACTCGACTACAGTGCTTACGATATTTACCTAATGTTTTACCGATATGTAAATGGCGCTGGTAATTCACTTTTATATTTGGGGATTCCTCGAAGTTTATAGCTGAACTCCCAGTCATATTCTTCTTGGGAAGGGAGTTTAGGATATGCGAGGGCTTCAAGTTGGGTCAGTACGGCTTTCGTTAACACAGTTATGCAGAGTCTGCAGTATTAGATGTCACAACAGAGATTCAATTACAAATGGATAAAAATGATGAATGTGTACTTTTTCCAGTGGATCTACGTATAGCTTTTGGCAATGTTGATTATCAAATTTTATTGAGAAAATCAGCCTGTGAGATCATATATCATTCAGATTCATTACATCTAATGGAATCCACAATATTCCAAAGTTTTGACAGGATTAGGAATGTTTCTTACTGAGAGATACCAAAAATTCGGATTTTCCTTTTTTAAATGACCATAAATAATCGTAGCGGGAGAAATAACCACTCTACAATACCCTATCCTAGGAAAATGATTTATCATCATATGTGTGAACCATCTGAACCGCTGATAAAAATATGGGCAAAGTAATAAATTGTGGAGATAAAAATAACACAAACAAAAATCAACTCTTGTTTTCACTTATCCGGAGACCGCGAGTACTATAAATCAAATTCATGAATAATAATGAAACCTCCATCACGGACTGTTATGTGGGTAGCCTGATGGATGCGCGTGGGGTGAGCGTCATCCACTAGTGGGATATAAAAAGGAATAAAAGTAATAATTCGCCCTCATACACAGCTCTCATTCACGGCTCTCATTCGCAGTTGTATCATTTATGTCTCAGTCAATTCACGGCTCAGTACACAGTTCGAAGTACCAACTATTTTGAGTACTCAGATTCGATGTAGTCAGATTGAAAATTCAGTCTTAAACGGTCACATAGAAATAGTTGGAATATATGCGCGTCAGAGAAAATTCGGTACTGCTTCACTAAAAATAATAACTGAAAAAACAGTGATGAAATTGATAATTATTATTCAGAATTTAGAAATCGTTTGATGACTATATTGTGTGTGGAATACAGAAACTGTAACAGTGGAAACGGGGGTAAGCTTTATTATTATGTTTCGTTTGTTACAAATGATAAAAAATAAACAACTTTTGAAAACTTTTATGACGTGATCTTGTTGAGCTCATATATATACTAGCTGATACGACAGACGTTGTCCTGTCCAAATTTCTATGTTCCTTAAAATGTTTTTCCCGAAAACTCTCGTCCGTGTAGAATTTCTTTTTTTCTATGTTTTCCTAATGTTATTCCATCTAGACTAGGCTTTCGACTCCTCCTGCTTCCTGTTGTCCCGTCATCCCATTTTCCTGGTATCCCGTTTTTTCTTCATCCCGTTATCCCGTTTTCCCGTTATCCCCCCATCCTGTCATCCCATTATCCCAGTTTTTTATTATCCCGTTATTCCCGTTATCCCGTTATTCCATTTTCCTGTTATCCCGTTTTTTCTTTATCCCGTTATCCCCTTATCCTGTTATCCCGTTATCCAGTTTTCTCGTTTTTTCGTTATCCCGTTATTCCCGTTATCCCGTTTTACTGTTATCCCGTTCTTTCTTTAACCCGTTCTCAATTTATCGTACTACAATTATTATATTCGATTGCCATCTTGCAACCCTATTGCGGATCTGTGGATAAAATGAAAAAAATAAAAATCACGATGGAAAAATAGGGGTTGATCGTAGAAGGGTGAAAATTGAGGGGTTGTATGTATTTTTGGATGTTGTATCATGAAAAAATAAAAACAACAAATTTTATCTGAAAAATAAAATATAAATTAAGGGGTGGACCACCCTTAATATTTAGGGGGATGAAAAATAGATGTTGTCCGATTTGCAGATCTAACCGATATGCACACAAAATTTAATGGGAATCGGTCGAGCCATTTCGGAGGAGTTTAATTACAAACACCGTTTCACGACAATTTTATATATTATATATATATATATATATATATATATATATATATATATATAAGATGGGCTCCAGGAACCAGGAAAGAATAAGCCCGTAACGTAAGGCCAATTGCGATGAGTTGTCGAAATGATTTTTATCGCGTAATAGTGAAAAGCTTTCGTTACAGGGAGTCAGAATTATATTGGCTCATTTGAACGAAAAGTTGTACCAAAGTTCCAATTGCCTAAAAGTTGTATAAAACACTAATAAAATATAACAATAATAATGAAGCGTAATAATAATAATAATAAATCGTCTTTATTGGTGAAGGTACAAAATAAGCGCAGTTTAGTCACAGGCTACTCTTAGACTATGATGTACAGAAGTCAGCTAAAGTGATAAATGGGAGGAAAGAGATGTTGAAACGTAACGCATAATAATAAGGTATAACATAGGTACCTAGATGAAATAATATGACAAGGAACGTAGGGGCTATATAAAATTCTAGAAAAGTTATTCAGGTTAGAGTTAGTATTAAGAGAGTGTTTTTTCAGAATCATTTTTATTTTTGTTTTCGAAAATTGCATACAATTGATTAACAGTGAGTTGTAGAATTTGACGGAGAGATAAGTGAACGACGTCTGAAACAATGACGTGAATATTCATCATTTCAATTTCTATACACGAAAAAAAGAAAGGTAAAATAGAACAGTAATAATTCATATACATGAGAGAAGATGAATGGTGGAAAGGCAGAGTGTCAGCTTTAGCTATTTCTAAACTCGACCACAAAAAAGATAAAAAAAAACAAAAATGAAAGAAATAAAATAAGATCGTCTCAAATCACCTACTGGAGCAGATAACAAATAGAAAAACAAAACTAGTGATCGAAGTTCGTTATTCTTTTATACCTAATTGGTAATTGATACTCAACCTGTCAAAACAGTGTTCAGAAGTGGGATCTGTCAACGTATATGAACAAATCTGTCTATTCCTCAGCTGAAGATTGTGTATTTTTTCAATGTTACTCACTGTGTATAGTCTGGAATCATTGGGTAACTGGTTGTAAAATTTGTGATTCCCAGAGTATTACTACTATATGTTATTTAATTTTCAGATATCGAAGCAGTCGAGGAGTGTGAATAAATCTGAAACGGGTTACGAGCGATTGAGTTTGTCTGAACTGCAATACAAATACATAAACATCCAGTGGTACCAATACATAAGTGGTATAATCAACCCCGTAGCAACAATCACCTACGACGATGATTTATTAATAAGTGATCCATTTTTTATAGAGAAAATCGATCTTTTGATACCAAAAAAATCGAAAAGGTGAGTTCATCATAGAAAAAAACAGCGTTAAATATTCTTTTCTCGACTCGATTATGGCTCAGAATTGATTGTCTGTTGGATAACTTTCGATTCTCATTCAGTCATATATTTTTGAGGTTTGTTTATATTCAAAGAATAGGCGTTAGTATGCTCAAACTCATTAATTGATTTGTTTTTGTGAATATTAGGAGAAACAGGGAGTTGAAGTTTGTCTAATATTTCTAGTCTTAACATAAAGTTGATTCTTGATGTTTATTGATGAATGGAACTGATATAATTAAAAGGAACCAGATAATATGATTGCTTCTGATGTCAGTAGTTTCCAAAATGTATGAAGCGCTGGATGAAAACCATCATTGTGTGTATTTCTGGATCTTGCGCAGAGGCGTTGATACTGTGGATCACAAACGGTTAATAGAAGCCATGTAAGATATGCGTTGTAGAGAAAATGTCCAAATTATTTCTGTCAGATCCGGCAAACAGAAAAAAACACATTCAGTTGTAGTCCTAGGACCAATCAATGCTTTTTTTTATTTACATTGATAATCAACTCAAAATCCTCAGCGTGCAGAACATTTTCAGTTCTGCAGACAACGCTTCAGTTTTCTGTGGGGCAGTTTCTTAGGATAAACTGAGAAATTTAGTGGGAACAGACTTTTAAAATATAATAAAGTGCTACAAGTTAGTCCAAAAGATTATAAACAAAAAAACCGGAGATAATTCAACGCTTATATGAAGAGTTGAAACAGTGGATATCCATAAGATGTATTTCTACAGAATAGCCTTCAATCTCACACTCATATGGTACTCTGAATAAAATAAATAACAACTCACCAACTGCATCCACCAAAAAGACAGTTGGCTAGAGGAGTCATACGTTTTTAACTTCTACAGTCATCAATTATTCACCTCAAACTACGAAAAATATAATTTCCCACCACATTTTTAGACCAGGAACAAAACAGTTATTGGAAAATACACCGACTAATAAACTGTACAGACCTTCGGTACCTATCTCATTTTATTGTTTTGATCTTATTATACAAGCTTTTCATTCAGTCTAAGAGCCAGTGACGGCAGACCACATATAATTCAGGAAAGCCTGAAATTTCCTCAGTGAGTCTGTTATACCTACCAACCATGAGGTAGGGGCCTAGCTAAGCGCGATCGCGGTGGCCCCAGCTACACTCAGGTGCGACAGGTATGATAATTTAATGATCTAAAAAATTATTTTAGGAAAGCTGCCGTTTATATATGTCAAAATATACTATTATAGCTATTTAAAAAAAACGGCAGACGATTATCACGGTTCTAAAGGGGTGGCAGACATTTTGAAAATAAAAAAAAATAAAAAATCAAAAGTATTTTAGGAAACTTGAAATTTATACTTATTATTTTTTGAAGTTTCAAAAGCTTATACTTCTAGAGGCAGACCTTAGCGTCGGTTCCTTTGACCTGGCAGACCGCAAAATATTTCTCCTCCGCGAGTATACCTGGTATGGGTGTAGTAGTTACGTTGTATATGGAATAAAAGGATTTTCTTCCTCTATTTCTATTATTTGATATACTACTGTCGTATTCTTTCTCACTCAAGATTTTTTTTCTGTCCTCTAACGGACATCACGACAACTAGTTTGGAAACAGCTGTTGCTCTTAACAATGGCGCATCGGCATAACGGCTTGTTGTTATTGTCCCTAAAATTGGCGGAAAAGACGAAAAAATTAAGATCCAACGGGACTCATTCGGTCGCATGTTGGGAATTCCAATGGATCATAAAATCGATGTCCTATGAATTTTATCATACCCTATCACTCCTGTTTCTCTTGCGTTATGCCATTTAGATGGAACGATCTATAAGACCGACAAATCAGCTCTTGCCAAATGTCTAGAAGCTAAAATTTTTATACTTCATGCGATAAAATAAATTCTAAAAATGTTTGGAAGCATTTCCAAGAGATTCCTGCAAATGATAACTAAATATCCTGCAAATAGAATCGATGTAATCTTCGATCAGTATTGGCATCCCTCGATAAAAGATCACGAGCGACAACTGCGAAAAGAGGCACCACTAATTAATTATTCAATTACTGATACTGAAATTATTTACCATGCATGTAGAGTATTTCTTATCCCAATTGGAACGACATAAAAAGTTTCGAGAAGGAATTATCTTCCACACGACTGAACTTTTTTATGATTGTACCAGGAACGCTTTGAAAGTAAAAACACTGGTAGTATATACATTTCCCATTTGCTGGGCAGTGCATATGAACACTCCCCGTAGTGCTCTTTCTTTATTGCTGTTCCAATCGGGATTAGAATAACTATAACATCGTTGACCAATCTCATGTTGTCATTAGAGCCAGTGATACTGATGTATTGATAATTATGCTCGCTAATATGAAGAATTAAAAAAATGCTTCTTTCCATATTTCGATGCTTATCGGAACTGGTAATCATGAAAGATTCATTGACATCACCAAAATATATGAAGAACTGGGTGAATTATTAGTAAAAAGCTTGAGTGGATTCCATGCATTTACCGGATCGGACTTTAATCCAGCTTTTTCTAACAAAGGAAAGAAGAGACCCTTCGGTTTATTGATAAAATGTGTGGAATTTCAACAAGCTTTTGCAGGTCTTGTGATCCGAATTTAACAGAGGATCATTTACAAAGTTTGTTCGACATCATCCAGAAGTTTACTTGCCAAATGTATGGTGCAAAAAAATCAGTGGACGTGGATGATGGGAGATTCCAGCTTTTCGTCAGTAGCTATAAAGCTACTGATGTTGATGAAAACTTCACAAAAAACGTCAAAAGTTTCGATGCAAGTTCTATACCTCCTTGTGAAAGCGAGTTATTTCAACAGTTTCTGAGAGCTCATTATATTTCAAGCATTTGGAAAAATGCTTCTCAAAAACAACCAACAACGTTGACTCCACTTGAGTATCGTTGGGTAGAGGAAGAAAACTCCTACATGTTTAAATGGTTTGAGGGAGATCAACTGCCATGCCTATTCAGCGACTTGATTGATGATTCTCAAGGTTATAAAATTGACTTTAAATAAGAGACTCGATTTGCTAACTTCAATTTTACTTTACAGAAACTGAAAAAGCAGATGATGAAATTCATTCTCATGATGAATACGATGATTCAGAAGATGATTCTGAAGTATGGAGAGAAAATAGAGATAAAAATATAATTTTTCCATGTTTTGATAATGTTTTCGATCAATTTGTTATAATTTTTTTCATCACTATTCTTTAATTTCATATTTTAAATTCATATTTGTGTTCAAGAGTTGAAAAATAAAAATAATTATGTCACTAATATTTTCATAATATCATTATTTTCCTCTAAAATTTAATATTGGTTCGTAATGACCCATATTCCCCATAATTCATTCAAAGCCAGTAAGTACGTTCATTCACTTATATAACTCATATTATTTCTGAGATTGATAGTAGTTCATGGAATGGTTAGCTGATTTGATACCGTAATAAGTAGTTCTATATATTTTTATACTCGCGGAGGAGAAAGATTTTACGGTCTGCCAGGTCAAAGGAACCGACGTAAAGGTCTGCTTTCAGGAGTATAAGCTTTTGGAACTTTAAAGAATGATATATATAGATTTCAAGTTTCCTAAAATACTTTTGAGATTTTTTTTGAAATTTTCCAAATATCTGCCACCACTTTAGAACCGTGATAATCGTCTGCCGTTTTTGTTTAAAGCTATAATAGTATATTTTGACATATATGAACGGCAGCTTTCCTGAAATACTTTTTTAGATCATCAAATTATCACACCTGTCGCACCTGAGTGTAGCTGGGGCCACCGCGACCGCGCTTAGCTAGCCCCCACCTCATGGTTGGTAGGTATAACAGACTCACTGAGGAAATTTCAGGCTTTCCTAAATTATGTGTGGTCTGCCGTTCACTGGCTCTCATACTATTTAACTTGCTTCGTTCGTATGTCATTAGTTCTGTCATTCTTTCCCGTTCAAAATTTGTAATCCATTTTTGGAGCACTTGCCGACATCCGCTTGAGTTGAAATTTGGCAAGTTTCTATAATTCTGGTAACAATGCATTATTACATTTTTGGTGGGGGGAAAACAAAATGGCAGCTCCAATATGGCGAACGAGTTTTGTGATTATGGTACGATTCGATTCAAAATAGGTATGTGGGGGTTTTCGAAGACGGAGATTGTGAATTCAAAATCAAAAAAATCAAGTTGGCGGACAAGTTTTGTGATTATGGTCCGATTCATTTTGAAATTGGTAGGTGTGGGTTCTCGGGGTCGAAAATTATGAATTTTTTGTCAACATTTATTAATTCCAGATGGCGGCTTCAAAATGGCGAAGGAGTTTTGTGATTATGGTCCGATTCTATTCAAAATTCGGAGAATATGATTTTTTTGTCGAAATTCATGAAATTAAAATGGTGGCTCTTGGAATTCTTGTTATAGAAAAAAACAAAATGGCGCTACAAGATGGCGAACGAGATTTATGTTCCGATTCGATTCAAAATTGGTATGTGGGGGTTTTTATTGTCGAAAGTTATGAATTCTGCTTCAAAATTTATAAAATCAGTATGGCGACTCCAAGATACCCAATGATCTCAGAGTTCACAAATTCATGATGGCGGATGAGTTTCGTAATGTCCCTATTCGATTCAAAATTAGTATGTTGGGGTTTTTGAGGTCGAGGATTATGATTTTTAGTTAAAAATTCATAATCACAAAATTACACAAGTTACCCCTTCATCACACTCATTCACTTCACACCTATTTCGATTACCAAGTTCTCATCATCAGAAGGTTAACTACACTAAATAAATTGTAACATTATCTTACAATGTATATTGGACTAGATAGCTCAGAACTTACAGAAGAATGACCTCATAATAACGATGTTTCAACAAAAATTGAGGCGTATTTAAGTAGTCAGAAGTAGAAAATAAAATAATTATTTGAAAAAAAATTTTAAGACAAGCTTTTATTCAAATGCACTAACAAGTGGAAAAAAATGGTTTTGGAAGGGCGACGACGGTTATTCCGTGAGTTATAGATTCAAAAGCTTGTCGCGCAATGTTTTCAGTTCGAATTCAAAAGCGACAAGCTTTTGAATCTGTAATTCACGGAATAACCTACGTCACACATCCAAAGCTATTATTTTGTAGGTTTCAGTGCTTTTGAATAAAAGCTTGTCTTCAACCAGTTATTTATGTACCAATGACCATAAACTGTCTATTATAGACGAGCCTGCAAACTGATGGCCGAGGCTAGGAAGCAGGCGAGACAATAGACAGTTTTTCTCCGAGGTGCATATTAAATTTTTTCGTCGACCTCTACATACCTTTATGAAAGTAAGCACTCACCTGTTTGCTGGCCTCGTTTACGTCTCACTCTTCTAACTTCAAACTCGATAATAATTTTAATGAATTTGAGCAAAATGTATTCCGATTTGAAGTACAACAACTCTCTATTTCAATTATACTACAAAATTCAATTAATCTCGATGTTGAATATTGAACGTACAGTTTGTGCAATTATTGATATTAATTCCTGCTGTCGAAGGAAATGCGAGAGACAAGTTTTGATTTTGGGTACTTGTTGATGCCAGCCAGCAGCACTATTTCCATAGCTTCTCCCTTGGAGTGCTTTACCTGTTAAAATGCTTTTTGATACGTTCATTTTATTGGGAATGGAATCTTCAATGTATCCCTCGGCGATGGTTGGGGATTTTCATCCTCCGTGGTGTTTTAATGACAGAATATTGACCAAAACTGTTGCAGATCTGCGCCGATAACAATGCCTGGTGTACTCTAGTTCGTATGGTAATTTTAAGTATTTTGCGATCAAGCTAGGTATCTTCGCAAATGTATGCACACCAATCACTTGCACTGTACACTTCCCTAATTTATAATTGACGAAAAATATATTATGATTACAATGCTCCGGTCTCAAGTTGGCGTATTGTCGAAATATTTCTAAAGGATTCACTCCATCGCAAAGTTTGTCTGTTACTGTGAAAACTCGTCTTTTACCATTTTTTGAGTCTGGAGTCTTGATCAACAATATCTTTGGTCGTTATTCTACGTAGTTCCTCTCTTCCACATGCCCCATCAATTCTAATATTCAATTGGAGCTGTAATAATATAACAATATATACATCAGCAGAATAAATTAAAACATTTAACCTTGTGCAAAAGATAAGTTTCATCTGGGGCATCACGAAGAAATCTGTTTTATTCATCTCGACTAAATACTCTAGATTCATTCGCTTTGTACCCAATTTTTAAAAATGTAATGAGTTTCAGGACTTTGGATATGTTGACGTTTTCCTTAATGGCTAATGTGGATTTAAGCATAGAGTATGTCGCCCATAGCGTTGATGACTTATAATTATTGCCAAGTTTACTAGAAAAATAGGCAAGAAGAACATTTTCTGAAAGATTCTCGACATTATGTTCCTGACGCCAGTTCTTGAATGTGTTCTATTGTTTTTCGTATACAATTCGTGATTTCTGGGGGAGTAAATCTAACGTGGCCGTAGTTGCCAATTCACGCAGCTCCGGAGGTGTGTTACTGATATCTTTATCGCTATCACTATCCTTTCTTGATTATTATGAACATTAATATTCTCACCACGGTCTTATTCACACGTAAAATCTAGCGGATTCCGTTAATAATAAATTTGATAACAATGACCACAGCGAACAAAGGTAGTTTGCGGACGAAAAGTGTCTGCGGACGAAAAATACTTCAAAAACAGTCGATTTTTCATTAGCAAATAAGTACGTAAAATGTTATTTTTTGTAATGGTCGACGAAAGAATATGTTTTTATCATTTATTTTATTATATCTCTAGCATGAGAAATATGTTGTATGAATTTGTTGATGGATCTGTTGTTGCCGTATCGCCGTCGTGATTGTGAATTATGTTCCTTCGTTCCACTTATCGGTGACCCCAGATATATTTCTCGGTTTGTGATAGTTCCTGGTAACCATACATCTCATTAAGACTCCTCTGGTTGTTCTTGTAATTCATTAGTGATCGTGTATCTCCAAAATCGATGGTATCCAGTCATCGGAATGTTTTGAAATACTATATCTTATAGATAGTTTGTGTTCGTCTTTACCAATGTTGGTTATTCTATTCGCTTGGCCAAAGTTCGCCTTCTAGCAATCTCCACACAATATTTCGTGGATCATTTTACACTCCAGTGATGAATAGTTTGAGTAGGACTTTTTCGAGTTCTTTCGACTATACCCGAAGCGATGCGTTCAGTGCGATCAGGAGTGGGAGATAAAAAATTGGGAAAATGGGGAATGATGCTAATGATTAGTTACTTCCTATATATCCTGTTTAATTCATTTCACGGAATTTGATGAACCCAATTTCACCACAACTCAGTGACTGTTGATATGTGGATATCGAAATTACTCATTACTGTTATCTCTTTCAGGACGATAGCGAATTTTATTGCCTGGCATACTCTGCAATACCTCGTCAGTTTCATGCCGTCGAATGTATTGAGTCGAACATATGATTTTCTGGAGAGCATCAACGGACAGATAATTAGACCAACAACACCTCGATGGAAAATCTGTCTTGGTGAAACAGAAACTAGGTGAGTATCATTTGAGCATGTCCTATCTATCGAAATATCCTCCAGTTTATATTTTCGAACCAAATTATGGGGTTTCCAAAGTTCCGCCAGTTTGTTCGGGTTGCGATAGGAACCCAATTTCAGGTATTATCTTCACATAAGGCTGTGGTTTCCGATCTATTTCTCACCAATAATTCATTTATTTTTCATTAATTCATTTCTTCAATTCATATAGGCTACCCAATGACAGAGTAGCATACAAGTAGTCAGTGTGAAGTTGAAGAATACTCAAAATAAAAGATATACAGTGTTATGCAGGGTGATTCAAAAGTACCATGACAAACTCCAGGAGGTGATTCCCCACAATATTCTAATATGAATTATCTAAATAAGTATATGTCCGGAAACGATTCGTTTCCACGATACAGAGTGTTGAAGTTTTATTTTTATTTTCGTCTTTTTTTAAATAACTTTCGAATTACTGACCTTAATTGAACGAGAATTGGTATTGAGAGGGTTTTTTGAGGTGACAAATTCGAACCTGAAGTTATTATTGCTTTCACTTGTAGGGACGCCACCTACACGTCTTTCTCTTTTTTGAAGATCCATGAAAAAGAAACCTTGTTACAAGTCGCTGTGAGCAACCGTTTTCTAGATATTGGAACTTGTAAATTTCAAGTCGACTATTTGATAATCGATGTGTGTTGAAGTTATTACCATTATTTTGTATTTATCACGAGAATGCTGAGTAGTTTTGGTTTTTTGTAGAAGGTGCCACCTATTCTATTAATTTTTACTCGTTTAAAATACTGTATTCGTTTCAATAAAATTTGCAAGAAGTATCAACATTTCATTTCAAGAAATGTTGAATATGTAGAATAAAATAGAATAAAGGAAAATACATTGTATTCAAATGATTATTCGAAGGATCCACCTTCAGCGAAGATACAGGCATTCAGTCTTCCAGTCATGGAATCTCGTACCCGCTTTAAAATTATTGGTATGTTTCTTATTATTTCACAGGCGTCTACTATTCAGTTTCTTAGATCTTTCTCGTTCGCTACTGGAGTTTTATAAACTAGTGACTCCAGATGTCCTCAAAAATAAAAACTTAGCGGGTTAAGATCTGAAGACCTTGGTGCCCATGCCTGGTTAGGTTCTTCTACACCCCTACCGATCCATCGATTTGGATAGACAGTGCTAAGGAATTCCCTGGCTACAACGCTAAAATGGACCAGAGCCTCTTCATGCATAAACCACATGCGGATACGAGTTTCTAATGGTACATTCTGAAGAAGTCCCGGCAATTCATAAACCTAAAAAGATTCTGTAAGTGGCGCCATTCAGTCGGAACGGAAGAAAGAAAGGACTTATCAAGTAATTATCAATTATTACCGCCCAAACATTTACAGAAAATTGATACTGATAATGTCTTTCACTAACTGCGTGCGGAATTTCCAGAGCCCAAACATGGTTGTTATGAAAGTTTGTGATAGCATTTCGTGAGAAGTTTGCCTCGTCCGTGAAGAGTACATATCTTAAAAATTGAGGACTTCCAGCCAATTTTCTCAAAACCAACTGACACATAGTAATGCGTTGGGGAAAGCCTCGTGACAAGAAAGCTTGTACCGTTTGAATATGGTATGGATAATATTGTTGATCGTTTATAATTCTCCGAACTGTGGACTGAGTAGAATTGAGAGCTTCAGCAATTAGTCTTGTACTTGTTTCTGGATTCTCTTCGAGGGCTTCTTTCAATTCAGGGGTTCGGACTGTTCAGGGGTTCGGACTGCTCGTGGTCTTTCAATACTATCAGCTGCCCTCTTAAAGCTACCTGTTTCTGCCAAACGATGGTGGTGACCGGTAAATGTTGGAGCTGAAGGCAGTACTCGATTAGGAAATCGCTCCTGGTAAATACGTCTTGCTTCGCGCGCATTGCCATCCGCAAGGCCATAAACGAAATACATATCGGCCAACTGAGCATTATTGTTTGAATAATCCATTTTTTCAAAATTAGTGTTTTGAAACTTACAGAAATTTCAACAAAACAACAAAACTTTCAACTGTCACATAATATGTGATTACCAAAACAACTTACTTAAACGTCAAATATATTTCCTGAGCATTTTCGTAAAAAATGCAAAATTATGGTGATAACCTCAACACGCTTCAATCATCGAATAATCGACTTGAAATTTTCAAGTCCAAATATCTAGAAAACGGTTGCTTCTAGCGATTCCTAACACATGCAGATTTTTTACGTAGATATGATAGAGAAATTGATTTTTTCACTGCAAAATGTGCTAGAAGTACGCTCAGCAAAGTTATAAATCTTCACAAAAGAAAAAGACGTATAGGTGGCGCCCCCTACGAGTAAGAGCAATAATAACATAGGTTCGAATCCGACAACTCAAAAGACTTCTTCAATACCAATTTTTGTTCATTTGAGCTCAGTATTTCGAAAGTTATTTGGAAAAAACCAAAATAAAAATATAACTTTAACACCCTCTATCTTGGAAACGAAGCGTTTCCGGACATATATTCATTTGAAAAATTCATATTAGAATATTGTGAGGAATCTTCTCCTCGAATTTGTCAAGGTACTTTTGAATCACCCTGTATAACAAGTGTTTCAATCTTCTTTTGACAAGGATTATTTTGGTGGATCTAGAACCCACAAATTTGCTTTATATGTGCTTGAAGTTGGAATATAGTGATAGAATATTATGTATGCATAATTTTTCCAAGAAGATATTGTATAATATTCAAATAAACGCTGCTCTAAAACCCTCAAATTCCTTGATTTGGCATTTTCCCGAATTCCGTTTTGCGAAAGTTCTGAGGAAATTTTATTCTGTTTCATCCTATGAATGTGTTATATTGAAAAGAAGACTTGCCATTTGATAGCTATTCAGTTATTCCTGAATAAAATGTATGTATACCGAGTGCTGTCATTATTTTTTCAGCCTGCTGAATAATATGAATAACGCTTGGCAACTCTGCAATTATATTACGTTCTCAGCAATCGGCCATAGATCTGAATTCGTTACGTCTCATCCTGGCGGGGTTACCGCATTTTTCAAACAGAAACATTTCTTTGGGATTTTTTTGGAAACACCACTGAAAAAAAAATTGAAAAAAAACAAATCACTTTTCTTATCTTTCTGGATATTGTGGTGTTTTTTCCCATAATTGTTGATCTTGCCTATCGAGTTATAGGATCGAACGCATCTGTAAAGTGTAGAGTATAGAAGAAAATGTGTAGTACTCCTACCCGTTACTAGCAGTGTTATCTTTCTTCATGGTGAACAAATTCAAACAGTATGGTGAATCGAATTATTGGACAGTTTGTATACCAGACAACTATCGAGAAAAAATCCTCTGAGTTCAAGGTGTTCTAGTTTATAGAATCTTAGGTTGGATTAATATGAAGAGTAGTGACTTTGCCTTTGATATCTGTAATTCAGAGTATTGATTGATTTTTTCTATTTTTCTGATTCTCATAGTGTTGTTACTGTTACAGGGGTACATATTACGGAGCGTATTCCAGATTTGATCCCACAACTGCAATATAAAGAGTTATGACAGAGTTAATATTCTTGAAATTCTCAGTAACCCTCAAGACAAAACCCAGATTCCGAAGACTCTTCCGGACAATTTTTTCAATATGTCAGATGCCAATATAGTGTCCAAAGTGACTCCATTCACTGAACTAATTTGAGTTAACGTTTTCCAGTTTATTGCAAGGTCGATTGGGGGTGAATTGCTTCTGGTAAAAATGATTCAACTTTTTTTCTCGATAACGCTCGCAGTTGTGTGAAAATAACAAGAAACAAAGAAAAATTATGAACAAAACAGGTAATTCATTGCATATGTTAGAAACCACCAGCGGCGCACTACAAAAAAGTTCATTGGGCGAAAAAGGGCTGACTTCTGGAAAAATATCTCCCTGTAGATTATCACAATCACTCGGCATACTGGATTATGTGAACCCTGAAACGTATCCTATATTTCAAATCTGATCTCAATATCGCAAAAACTGAAAGAGCTATGAAGAAAAAAATTAAAAAATTTTGAAACTTTAACGTTCCGTAGATCATTAATGAAGCGTTTACGGACACATGTTTATGGAGAAAAAGTCTCATAAAATTCGCCGTTGGAATCTTGATACTGACTTCTGGACCACCCTGTTTATTACCTCGTGTATGATAAAAAAAATTCAAGAGATACTGAGCTAAATTCAATTATTTTCAATAGTATTGTATTCTCATTATCCACGGTAACTCGCACCACTGGAATATACATACAACTCCGATACTGATCAATATTATGTTCAAACCACTGGAACTCAAATTAATTCAGATAAAAATACCGTGCGGAATGCTTGAAATGCCAGGAATATATCATGAATAATTTCGGATCCGTTTTCCATAAACTTGAATTCATAAATGAGCTCCATAAAAATTCATTGCCTGGAGGGTCTTTTTCAATTGGACCGATAATTTTATAGCTGATGAGTTTGGGAAAATATTCATTGCTAAATTGAATCAGGGATGTCATCGATACGGTCTGATGGGAAGTATCTGGAAAAACATGGAGTATGAGTTATGAAAATCAATTATCGTGATGAAGCTAGAACTGACTTGATTTGGTGATGATCAAAAAATTATTATTATGGAATAACATGGATTAACTGAATAATTGACATGCAATCAATCTAGACGTATTACAAAAGAGATATCTGAAACAAATTATATCCATAGGAACTGATTGTTCCTTTGATAGACCATTTATAGAAGCAGATGTATTTGATATGCGATACATTTCATTACAAAGCTTTGAAATACCACAGGGATGAACATTTCGTCGGCCTACCATCCTACTCTCACACCTCTCGTCGGAAGCATTCACAGATAGTACCTCAAATACAAAAATCAGTTGGACAATGATATTATCAATACCCACCTCCTGAATTGTACAATACCATCCTTCGCTTTATACTTAAAATCAAAAATTTCACACTGTTGCAGAGGAAATTGAAATTATTTATTCGTAATGAATCACTAAGAACAATTACACTATTTATGGACAAAAAATAAAATGAAATCTACAATCAGGTGACTCATTTTCCACAATCCTTGGAAAATATCTTAATTTCTTTTGATTGTATCCATCCATACATCTTCGACCTTGTATTCATTTTCAACCAACGAAACCATAAAGGAGGAGATTCTCTAGTCGACGCGTATATTTGATTCATAATTTTTTTTTATTGGTGCCCCTTTTTACCCATTTAAAGCACGCCTCAGCGTGTTTAAATCGAACTTTAAAAAACGCGCGTTTTTTTAAGGTAACCATGACAACATCAACAAATCGAGAAACGTGAAGTCTAAATGACAAATTTTTGATTAATGATCTGACAGGAGTACCTTGTAACGTCAAATAAAATATTACTCACAATTCGTTCATTTATATGTGCTCCTCCATCCATTTGATGAACTTTTCATATTCTTTTTTATATATATCACTGGATTTTCGCGGTATTGAATTGAATAGTGAAGCAGAATCGTGGCCTCACTATTCAAAAAATCGATATTAGAATAATTCATTTTTGAGCTCTGGTGACAACAAATATTGATCTTCCATAACAAATTGCAAATGAATGTTTTTCTCATTTCCATGACAACGAAAGGTTACTATGTCCTTTTGCATTATTAGTTCTTATTTCTATTTTTTGTAGTAATAATACCAGTATATATGATTTCAAAGTGCACCAATAAAAAAAAATAACGTAAAGTATTCGTGGATAACTGGTCTTAAAACCACTTGCTCTATTTCGAGCACTCCGGCTGCGCCGTCGTGCTCGAAAAATCGCGCGTGTTTTAAAGCCCTTTTTATCCACTTATACTTTAATATACTATTTTATGTATGATCACGCATAACTTTTTACTGAGGTGTCCGTTTCCGATAATTCTTTTTTCAGTGGATAGGGTGTACTTCGAAGTTGGTCCCATTTGAATTTAAAAGATCAAATCCACCCCTAAGGGTGGCAAAATGAAGGATATTGATCACTCACCCTCTGAATTCTGGTCCGTTGACCGATTCTATCAGGCATAACTTTGTACTGGGATCTTCGATTTGAATGATCCTTCTTTAATAAGATAGGGTATATCTCAAAGTTAATGATATTTGGATTTCAGATGGAATTATCCACCATCACGGGTAGAAAAATAGGGGATAATTGATTTTTCACTTGTGAACATTGGCACACATATGTAGTTGACAATGACAGATCGCTAGTGTCATTATCACAATGAATATATTCTATGAGAGGATGGAGTGATATACAGAGTAATGGAATGAATTAACCAGAACAACAAAAATAATTTATATTACAACAAATAGTAAAAGTAGATAATCATATTATTTAACTGGTAATAGTTGAAGTAAGGTGGGTAAGTAAGTATTTTGGAAGTAATCAAAAAACGAGCAGTCAGTAATCAGTAGATTTCAATCACAAAGAATTGAAAAATAAAAACTTTTCATCAAAAAATTAAACCGACGAAATACGGAACTGAAAAGTAAAGAATAAAATAAACCCTCTTAGTCTCAATAAATAAGTTCCTAAACTAATGTTATTAACTAATTTTTAGTCAGCGCCAAACAAACAATCAACGAAGATCATTAAATTATCAGAATGTCACTCGATGCCATCATTTCACGCCCTACCTAATTCATTTGCTTGTTTGTTTGGCGCCGACTCAGAATTAGTTACTTACATTAGTTTAGGTTAATTTTATTTTCTACTTTTCAGTTTCGTATTTCGTCGGTTTAATTCTTTGTTAAAAAGTTTTTACCATAAAAAATGTACAATTCCTTCAGTCATTTTTATTTTATTCATTACTTTATATTATATTTCATTACTTGGTAGTAGCTTTCAAAATATTTGTTATATGCATTGTACATGGCTGTTCATTCACTAGTTTTTTTTACCTACAGCTGGCATATCATACAGTCATAATCCATCTGTTCACAAACGTCTCATGGGATCGATAAAATACTAGTGTCTCATGATCATAATCGGAACTCATACAATCAACAAAGCATTTGTCATAGAAACCTTCTCAAACAATATATTTTATGAATTTTCAGCAACTGTCATAAACATCGAAAGGGCCCTTGATTTAGAAAAAGTATTCGTGTTCATAACATACCAGCTGTGAATCTAATGTTGTATTGCATTTTATGTCTCATGAAACACTCAAGAAAAGCAGAGCTGCTTTTCGTTCGTGTTTTACAAAGCTAAGTAACACACGTATACAATGAATGACTATCACTTATTGTGAAATCATTGTTAAGTGTTGATATCAATATATCTGGGAGTTGTTGGAATAATAGTTGTTGAATTGTCAAGATGAAAATACACAGATAAAGTGTCAAATATTGCCTATTTCATTTTAATAATCTACCCAATATATGACAATAATTCTGTCAGATTCTTACAATTTATATTTCACATGATTTTCGGAAATGAGATCTGGAATTGAATCTTAATGTGATATTGCATAAAAATCTAGATTGTAGATGGTATTAACTTTGACCACTCATGTACTGAAATATCAATTTACCTCAACTTCACTCAGACCAAAATGGACTGACTATCAAAAAGTACAAGCAGAACAAGAACCTAGTGGTTTATCTATTAAAATAAATAGAGGTGATTCACCAGAACATTTATTCAAGCACCACATCAACATCTCCATCCCTCTTCAGAGAAGTAGCTGTTTTCGCTAGCTTCAACGTGAAGCATGTAGAAGGGGCTGCTAAGACACTTCTCTCTCAATCCAAAATGGGGATCTATTATTTGACTTCAGAAATGGATTTTCCAAACACCGAAATATCCAATTCACTCACAGATACTATTGCTATTTGGGATATTTTCTCGAAGGCAAACAGGTTCAGTCGAAGCGAAAATGGCAATGAGTTGCCAACAAGAAATTTCCGACAAGATTCAAACATAACAAACGTTTCTACAGCAAATCGAGGGTGGAAAGTTCATATTTCAGAGAGGACCATCCCATCCACAGTTGAAACGCTTTTTTTAATTCAGCGGTTAATGATAGAATGAACTCTCCTCCCGAATCTAGATTGAATACGAATTGTTCAAAAAGTAGCCATTTCGAAAAACCATGCAGACTCATACCATATAGGCAGTGTGATGAACGTCATAACACAGCATTATACTTGAATATAACGGAATCAGTTGAATAAACAACTGCAAATCTCATGACTCTACGGTTAAAAAAATAAATTATATTATCTGCCATAAATTGAATGGCTGAAAAGTGCCGTAACAAAAATTTTTCTATGAGACTGATAGTTGAGGTTGTAACAGCTATAGTTTTAACTCAACCCGAATCTTTGGACTATGTCGACCCTTTGTTGTTTTTGCAATCATTCCTATCACCGTTGCCGGAAATGTCAACAAGATAACGAGACTTCCAAATTGATTTGTCAGTTTATACCGTGGAAGCTATAATAAAAAAAATAGTTCAGTCATCTGAGTGTTACAGTTCTTCATTCACATTCACACAGCATGGACATAATTTGATCCATAATGTGGAAAGATTCTGGCTGAATAACCACGAGAACCAGCAAAGCTGCGCAAAGCAAGTATGATCAACGAATCTGATGCGAGTTTGACTGGATGGCTTCAGTTGCTTAACATACGGACACCCCCACGTTACCTTTAGAGAGTTTTGACCTCACATTGTGAATGAACCCGCAATCATAGATCAATTCTGGGTCTTCTATCACTGTTAGAATCGACTATAACACAAGGGCTCTCACTCTTTCGACATCACAGCAAGTGGGCCACACCCATTCACGAATATGGAATTTTGACTGGACAAGGACAAGGTCAAGGAAAAAGGCCTACTCCTTGCCATGGTAATGTTTTCCAAAAATAGTCGGGAAAATAATAAATTTTTAAAGAGATTGGAGCTTTCACTACCCTACATGCATTAATAGGTAGCCATGCACTCCAGAGAGCGCCTGGGACGTTTGAAAAACGGGAGGTCGTCTATGTTTCAATCAGCGGCCTCCATCACAGAAGGATTCTTGTGAGCCAATGCACCATCGAATACTCTCTGATTGCGGTCCCTATTTATGCTTCTGATTAAAAGCAGATTTGAGTCATCAAGTATCCTCCCCTTCCGCACGTTCCACGGAGCGTTGGTTATCCTCCGCAGAATCTTCATTTGCTCCCGTTCCAGGACGCGAAAGTAGGTTTTGCATTTTGTAGATCATTACTTTATTTTTCAAAGATGGTTTACTTCTCTTGTTAATTAACGAATATAGTGATATAATTTTTGTTTATTTTGTTTTTTATCAACTTGACATGTGGTCTCCGAATGCGTCGACGATCCATTGTAACTCCAAGATACTTGTCCTGCTTTGACAAATCTATCTCCCTCCAGAAAAAGTAACTCCCTTCTCCAGGTGGTTTCTCTCACGGCCCATTGAGATTGCCTCTGTTTCATAAAGATTAATCCTTACTTTTCAGTACAGATACCACTGCTGGAGGTCATTTAATGTGTTCTGCTGATAAACGACACCTATCAGAGGTAGTCGACTGAGGAAGAAAACAGGTCTTTATCGTCAGCGTAAAGGAAGATCCTCACGTTCACTCCTGGGTATGTTAGAAGTGTGAAGGGCGTGAAGCATAGGAGACTGGCCTCAATTTCCTCCGAATTCGAGAAGAAATTGTCGACCTTCACTTAGAATATTCTACCTATGAGGAACGACTTTTTCCACTTCACCAGGCTTGGGAGCAAGTGGAAATCAATGGATTTGGAAAGCCGGCCCTCATGCCATGCTTCATCAAAATCTTTAATAATGTCAAGGAGTACAACACGAGTGGAATTTTTGTTGTGTAGAGTCTTTATCGTGTCTTCCACCAGCCGCAGAACTTGAAATTCGGTGAAGTGAGGGTGGTGAATAGACTGGTTCACAAGAGCCATTTTGTTCCAAACCTGGAGGTCACTACCGGAAATTATGATTCAGGGCGCATTCGATTCGAAATGACATCTGAAAAAAATATTCAGCTGGAAAATTGGGGCCGGCAAAAATTGCAAAAGTTATAAACAATTAAGTAAAAAACAAATATATGATTCGGTTTTTTGAAAATATCTCGAAAACAATTCGAGATATCCGTAAATTTGAAAAAAGATCCTTACAGAGCAGGAAATTTTCTGAAAGGAAGTCTTTCCTCCCCGAACTGTGCCGGCAATATTTATAATTTTACATTATCAATTAACAATAATCCGTCGGCACAAAAATGTTACCTCCATTTTTCAATTGATTATGGTTTGTTAATCAAAATTTTTTATTTGTTGAAAGTTATAATGGAAACCCTGATAATTGTTGAACTAAAAACCTAGATTTTTTTTCTTGGAGCTGTTTTTCAAAGGCTTATAAAACGAGATCACCGTTGAAAAAATCGAAAAATTTTTTTTTTTTTTCTGTATTATCCCTGTCAATTTGTTTTCTCATTGTAAAAGCAATATAAAAATAAATTTTTGAAATTTTAAACTTCTATTATTCAAAAAATTGTTATGAACAAATGAATTGATTATTAGATTCAAAAATTTTTTTTTTGGAATCCAGTCATTGATAAAAATAATGGTTTTTAGGGAAAATTTTTTTAATTAAAATTTTTTAAAAAATTCCAATTAAAATTTTTTTTTTGTTAAATATCAATATAAAGTAACCATTTTTTTATCATTATTTATCACGTTCTCTCATATTGTGAAAAAAAAATATTTACTTTTCATTTGTTTATTATACAAATAATTTTTTATAAACAAATGAATTTTTGCGCTATATTTTTTTTTGAATACTAAAAAAAATACTGAAAACAACAATGTGTCGTTTTTTATGAAAAACATTTTTTTTCAATTTTTTATATAATTTCGAAAAAAATTGTGCACTTTCTGTTTTTCTTCATTGCTAATAAAAAATTAAAATTAAAAAATTTTTTTTTTTTTTTTTATATAATTCCCTTGAAATATTTTTTTTTTACTTATTAGTTCAAATATCTTATAAACTATTGAAAATACGAGAAGAACACTTCAGAACTTTTTTATTCTTCGATAGTTGATGAACAAATTGAGCTTCCGAATGAAGCTCTAACACAATTATTTAAAACTTTTCGGCTTATTATTTATGAATATACATCCAAAAAAAATTGTTTCGGCTTGAAATGTATATTGTTTATAATAATATTATTCTTCTATCTCAACTGTTTCCTTATTTTTCCTGTTATGAACAATGCAATGAATTTCATGTATTTTTCAATAGACTTTATACTTTTCACGCTCATTACTTGATATTAGAGTGATTAGGCTATCATTAAAATCTCATTTAAAATTTGCATGGATGTCTACAAAGATAATGTTCGAACGTTAACTGATAATATCAATTCGATTTTAGCGAGCCTTTTTTTTACTTCTATTCTTAATAATTAACATTCTTCAATGTCCTTCGAATTCCAGTTTCAACCTATTGAAATAGTTCTTTGTTATGTTGAAGAAACATCTGCTCTAGGATTTGAAGGGTCTAGCCCCTTTTCCCTATAGGTACCTGACCTTAAAATCACTTAAATAGCCGAAAAGTCTTCAGTATTTAGTCAACATTAAAATTCTTCGAAATTATATAAAAATTAGAAGAAAAATGTTTCCATAAAAAACGACACATGGTTGTTTTCAGTATTTTTTTTAGTTTGAAAAAAGCGCAAAAATTCATTTGTTTAAAAAAAATTATTGGTTTAATAAACAAATGGAAAGTAAATAAATTTTTTTTATAATATGAGAGAACGTAATAAATAATTGAGAAAAAAAAAATTCTTAATATTCATATTTAACAAAAAAACAATTGCTAATTAGCAAGTGTGCTTTTTAGCAATATGAAAATTTAGTAAAGAAATTATTCTATTTTCAAAAATCATTATTTCTATCGATGACTAGATAACCAAAAAAATAAAATTTGTTTAAATCTAATAATCAATGCATTTGTTTATAACACTTTTTTAATAATGGGTTAAAAATTTTCACATTGCTTTTAGCAATAAGAATACAAATTATCAGAGATGATATAAAAAAAACTTTCCTTAATTGTTTTATATATGTTTATAATTTTTTTATACTTCTGATTGTTAATAAAAAAGTAAAAAATCCAAATTTTCCGATTTTTCCAAAGCATACCTCTTCTAGAGCCTCTGAGGAGCAGCTCCAAGAAGTAAAAAAAAATCTAGGTTTTTAGTTCAACAATTATAAGGGTTTTTATAATAACTTTCAACAAGTAATTTTTTTTAATTAACAAAGGCATAATTAATCAAACAATAGAGGTAAAGAAAATTTGCCAACGGATTATTGTTGAGTGATATGTCATGATAGTACCCAAATCTTTTTATTTCTTTATATTGATATTTACTCGGTTGAAATAATTTTTTTTGTTCAGGTGCAGATTCGGTCGGTGCGCGCGTTTTCAGCCTTTTTTTCGCCGCTTAATCAAAATTATAAATATTGCCGGCACAGTTTCGACATTCTTTTAAGAAGTTCTCTGCTCTTCAAGGTTTTTTTTTCAAATTTCGGATATCTCGAATAGTTTTTGAGATATTTTCAAAAAACCGAACCGTTCATTTGTTTTTTACTCAACTATTTACAACTTTTGCAATTTTTGGCGGTCCCAATTTTCCAGCTAAACCTTTTTTTTAGATGCCATTCCGAATCGAATGCGCCCTGAATCATGACTTTCGGTAGTGACCTCCAGGTTTGGAACAAAATGGCACCTGTGAACCAGTCTAGAATGCCGAATTTCTCATCCGGTACGATATTTCTGACCCCCACTTTGTCGTCGAGCCTTTCCAGGACGACTTTCTTAGCCAAGTTATTAAACTGCAAAGCAAACTGATCGGTCCAAAATTTTGTGGAAAGGTCGGGTTCTGTTCCTTCTTCAGAGTCATGACCACAATGGCATGCTTCCGCCTTCGGGGGATTTTTTTCAAGACCCGCACCTGGTTATCCGAAAAATACTGAATCATTTGATTAGCGATTCCGTCATAATCGGGCGCTTTTTTGAGATTCAATCCTCTAATGGGCGCCCACGATCCAGTGAAACAGGACGAATTCATCATGGTTCGGATCTCTTGAAGTCCAACGTACCCGATAATAGGGAAATTGGTATCTACTGTTATACGATCTTTCAGTTAGTTCCTCATGATAGGGTTCTTGAATTTTGGATTAATCCTGGAACAACGTATACAATTTTCGAACTGCTTCTTAGACAAACTTCCATTGCCTTTTTCTTTAAATCTGGTTCATTGAGCACAGTATCTTCAATGAAGTAAGCCAACACGTTCACTAGTGAGAACTGAATCAGTAAATGGACACTTTTTAGATAAAAGTAGTGGATGTCTCTCATAGAAATTGAAATAGATTTTTATGTTTCGAAATGATTGAGTGGATCACATTTCATGACAGTAGGTGACAGTTCATAGTTCTGTACCAAGGAAGAGTAATGGAAGTGATGCTGAAGTCACAATTGATTGGATGTATTCTTATTTCCACTGACTGGGCCCAGTGGATAGAGATGACAAAAATGGGTTAATATGCTAGTTGATCATGTAGAAGTCAAAGCTTTGATTGTGAATGTTATTCAGATAAGACCAATTGGGAGTGAATCTGACCACAGCAGTTTTATACTTCTTCAATTCTAGACAGGGTCCTTATATTAGACAACTAGTAGGGAAAGATGCCCTCTGCCAAACGAAATATCTGAGTTCGGGCGATGTGTGCAAGTATCATTGGCAACTCTTTATCAGAACCCTGTATCGGTGAAATACCATGAATGACCAAACATTTCATAATTATCAGCTGGAATCAACTGTTATTGAAAGTACCTCAATCATGAACTCAGAGTTTTGATAGTTCATTTGGCTCCAGTGTAGTCTTATTTCGAATTGAGTGGAGAAAACCCACTCACGATCCTTAATTCGTAATACTTTTTTCATAAACCTCTTGAATTTTTGTAGATTGAGTTCTGTTATATCAGCAGCGTACATCCAAAACTTTTTTCTCGAAGACACCAGATATCGAATTATGGAAATGATACGCGACATAAAAAACCAATTCCAGTCCAATCTGTTGAAACTGGAGTGGATCGACACAAAAACGAAGGTGATGATATTAGAGAAGCTGCATGCGAGTACGGAGGAAGTTCCATCGTATGGAGATTTGCTGACGATTCTTGAGGGAAACAAAATATACAATGAGGTAGGTGGAAGAAATAACAACATTCGTTGAATGAGATTTGTCGAATAATATGTGATTTTGTGGAAGAGTGGATGTTCAGAATTTTTCAAGTCGAATTCCGAAACTACACGTACAATAGTTAGATCTCATAGTATGTAAAACTAGTAAAATCTACTCATGAAGCGAATCTTGAACGGTCATTTCGGCTTTCATCACTTGAATATACACCATGTTACCAAATAAGCTCGAAATTTATTAGTTGGTGATACCTTTTCGAAAATTAAAGGGGTCTTTCATGTAAAAAGCTCTTAGGCCTTTCCTTGGAAAGTTACACGCTTCCAGAATTGAGAAAAAATACGTATAATTTTTTTTTTGAATTGGTGGAGAGTTGAAGGAATGGCATTTGGTGAGCATGTTCCACCAATCAAAAGGGTACCTATGAATATTTTTTTAATTTTGTTATGATCTTTTAAAGGGGTGAAACATGCAACCCCTATTCCATTTTTCAGCAGAACTTTTTAACGAAATGAAATTTCCCAATTGAAAATTATGCGTTGAGAAGAATGATTCATTCCAAAACTTTTTGAACTTTTGTGTTGTGTCCGTGAAAGCAATAGTTTTTTGATAAAAAAATAAAATACAACATTGTGCATGAACGGATCTTCTATGAATGGAATAAAAAGAATCTAATATGTCACGTTTTGTTTGCACAACTTGTTACTTCAATCGTCGTATTTCAAAATTATGCCACTTGTTTTAACTGTCAATGTAGGCATGTCCCAGTACCATGTTTTGTTTTAATATAATATCAAATTAAAAATACAAACAAAAAAGAAATATGTGTATAATAACAAAGAAAAAGGCAATAAGATCAGACGGAACGGAGTTATGAGAACTGCTCGAAACGACCACTTCCAACCATTAGACAGGAATCAAGTCTTCGTATCAAAGACCGGCGCAAACGTTGGAATATTCCTGGTGTGTTTTCAATTGTCTCGTAGGCTGCAATGATGCGATTCCACACATTCAATGGGGGTCGTATGAACCAAGGACTTCAGGTGACCCCAGATGCGAAGGTCCAAGGGGTTGAGGTCTGGAGATCTGGAAGGCCAAGTTTGAGGTCCTGCTCTGCTTATCCAACGATTTGGACACACGTCGTCCAAGTACTGACGAGCAGTTATGCTGAAATGGACAGGCGCACCAACGTGCATAAACCACATTCGTGGTCGAATAGCTGGTGGAACATTCTCAAGTAAAATGGGAAGCTGCTCCTGGAAAAAAGTTTTAAAGGCTGCATCAGTTAGCCTTAACGGTAGAAAATACGGCCCAATAATATTTTCGCCAATAATTCCGACCCACACGTTAAGTGAAAATTCATAATGATACCGACCTTCTTGAATTGCAAGACTCCCTTTAATTTTCGACAAGAAATAACCCCCTGAAAACTTTCGCACTTATTTGGTGAAACCCTGTATGTATGAATGGAATATTTCATTTGAATTTTCACCCATTTCCAGACGCCCGTATTATTCAAAAATTTTCAAATGTTTTAAAAACCGATGATAATACAACAAAAGTTAGTAGACAGTTCAATGCCATGGCAATGAATCGTTCGAAGGTATTTCTCTTGTAGTTCAAAAATGTGCTTTCGTGGTAATATGTACTAAAACGGTAATAATGAAATTAGAGTTAAACTGAAGTCATCGACCAAAAAATCACTTGATATCTCAAACGTGTGATGCTCTATACATATTCGTTTCCTAATGACTCTACCTTTACGATTTGCTAGCGATAAAAAATTTAAGATAACTGATATCAAGCACCCCACGATTTTTTCACATTGAAATGAATTCTTTGGATAATGATTTTATTCTCAGTATTTTCAATTTTTCAGTCCATGTTGCTACAAAAGCTATTCCTTCAGTTTTTTAAACTATCATTTGATTCGATTCGAGTCAGCATTGTTATGTTTATTACTTTTGGTCGAGTGGAAACCAAATTGAATTCCTCTGAAATTCATAATCTACATGGGATCGGAAATGCAGACAGAGGATTCTGCCTGAGATTTCCAAAACAACTTTCACTCACCGAAATAACTGACATAAAATATCCTGGATCCTCTCTGGACTGGAGAACCTGGAAACTGACAGCACTAATTTATACTTTCTACATTTTTCTAATCGATCCTTACCTTTTCAAATGAGAACTGTAACTCTCCATTCAATGATTTCACCTCATTCATGCAGAAAAAAAAACAAAGGTTTGAACTTATTGACAGAAAATCAATTCTATGAAGCTCTGACTCTGTATAAACATATTCTCTGCCCCAAGTCCCTAATTCAACTGGAATACTCATTTTAATAAAGGACTAGCTGAGACTCGGGAATTGGTACGCGTATAATTTGTATTTTTCCTATGTTTTTCTTTGCGTTGTTCCACCTAGTTTATGCGTTAATGCGTGTTCTTTAATTGGAAAGGAAAGCCTGAATAGCTATTCCTATGACTGCCTCTTCAGGACTAACGGTACTCTCACTCTCGCCCCCCTTCTCATCCCCCATTTCACCCCTTTAGAAGAGGAATATAAAAAAAATCCAGTGGTTTGGTCTGGGCGTTGAACTTCGGTCAGTAAGTCAGTAGGTTAGTTAGGACATGTAATTATATATGTACGGAAAAATATTCATATACATTTTGGTTTTTCCTAATAATTATCTCATATGAAATGGAATGGTTGGTGTATGACCCAATCGAACTTTCAAAGCTTAGAAATATAAGATTTGGGTAGGCAACCTTTGAGGGTGTAATTTCTTTCCCAAATTCAAATCGGACTAACTTTAAACGTACCCTATACAATGAAAAACGAATCATTCAAATCGGATAAACCAGTACAAAGTTATACGTTGTAGAATCTATTGAACAAGTGAAAATTCGGTGGGTGAACCAACCATCATCCCCTATTTTTAACCGATCAAATCAAAAAGGAGGAGGTTCTCTAGTCGACGCGTATATTTTTCTATTTTTTTATTTTATGTATGACCACTCATAACTTTTTACAGAAGAGTCCGATTCCGATTATTCTTTTTTCATTGGATAGGGTGTACTTCGAAATTGGTCAAACTTGAATATGTGTTGGAAGGTTTTTTTTTACAAATTTTCCTTCATGACATTATACACATGTACCCATATTGTCATATTCTTCACAACTTTTCTTTAAGGTGGAAATAAATCCAACCAGGTACCTACAATCCGCTCTGAATCTGAATCTCATCAACTTCAATAGAGAATATGGAAAATTGAGGAAACCAGTAGAAGATAAGTGGTTTGAGAATAGTGAATTTGTAACGGGATTCTCGATTCAATATTCACCAGTGAAGAATGCATTAAGTAAGTGTAATCGTTTTCAGGAAAAATAACTCTGTACATTTTTCTATGTCGCTTCGAAATTAGGGAGATATGGATCGTTTGGAATAGGATATAGTTGAACCACCACAAATAATGTATGATCCTAATACTTTATACTCATATATCTCCAGAATATTAGGCACTCTTCAAAATTTCACCTTTCTGTCAATGACCAGGAGATATCCACATCTTTCAGTTTTGAATTCAAACGAGTGAAATTTACTAGTTCTTGTTAATAATAATTTTATGGCCATTCTAAATATGGTAAGGAATTTTTTCCCATCGTTATATCAGATTCTGAAATAATACAATGGTTTGATATCAGAATTCAAATATACCTCTTTCAGTATGTTTAAAACTTCCCAAGTAAGGAGATTAATAATTTTATTTCGCTAATCTCATAATATCAAGGAAAGATCTTGGTGGAGTGGTGGTTAGAATTCAAGTCTATCACGTGGAAGACTCTTGTACATGGAACTTTTCCTTAAATCGGTTCCAGATACAAAAATATTTCATGTTATATTGAAACATTTATATATAATTCAGGTTTTCGCGTGAGCTCAAGAGTAGTGAATAATCATTATGAATAAATGAATCTATGAAACGAAGCATTTGGAATTCGAACAGTAAATATTCGGACACTATTCCTTCGATTTCGTCGGAACGGGAAAAATTGTGTAACTTTCTCCGTTGAAAATTCAAATATAACGTGTCGTGAGAAAAATACATTACTATTTCCAAACCCACCAAAAAAGCTCCGAATTTGATGATTTTTTAAAGTTCCTTGAAACCAATTATTCAAAATCATAAAAATAAGTCATGAGGCGATCAGTTTCTGAAGTTTCTGGAGTTTTTTTTTTGGAGAAGAGGAATTATTTCTCGATATTTTTGGTAACTTCATCGCTATATTGTATATCAATGTCATAGGAAAGGTTTATTGTATTACACTATTATCGAGTTGAATTATAAAAAAAAACCTTCTGAAATTTTACTGAAATTGTAAATATTTTCTCCAAGAGCTTTTGAGATCTCTGATTACAAATTTCATATCTGATTTGAGATTTGATTTATGGTTTTCTGTGAATGATTGGAAAATTTGAAAGTCTTCATTGATGAAGTCTTGTGGAGACAAAGCAAATCTAGAGGATTTATGGGGTCAGAGAATATACATTTTCGGTAACAATGAGAAATCAGTTCAGGATCAGGATTCATTCAGAACATTCAGATTGCGTGTGGATCATATCATATTCAGTAGAAGTAAGAATTGATTAGAATTCAAAATCAGTGCGGTTCATGTCACTTCATGCAGTTTTGAGATATAATTTCAAGAGCCTGTTCAGATTATTGGTCGGCAGTTAGACCCATCAACTGGTTCCTCACAAGATTTTATTTAACATGCTTCATTCGTATGCCATTCGTTCTGTCATTCGTTCTGTCATTCTTTCCGATTCAAATCCTTTTATCCATTTTTGGGAAACCTGCCGACATTAAATTGAGCTGAAATTTGGCAGGTGTTCATAACTCCGGTGAACATGCATTATGGAATTTTTGTTCGAGAAAAGAACAAAATGGCGGCTCTTGAATGGCGGACGAGATTTGTAATCATAGTCTGATTTGATTCAAAATTGGTATGTTAGAGTTATCGGGGTCGGAGATTATGAATTTCTTGTCACAATTCATGAACTCAAGATGGCGGCTCATAGATGGCGAACGAGTTTTGGATTATGATCTGAGTCGATTGAAAATTGTTATGTGGGGGTTCTCAGGGTCGGAGATTATGCAGTTTTTGTCATGAATTCAAGATGGCGGCTCCAAGATGGTAGTCAAGTTTTTGTCAAAATTCATGAATCCAAGATGGCGGCTTCAAAATAGAGCGGAGTTTTGTGATTATGATCCGATTCTTAAAAAAAAATTGTATGTGGGGGTTTTCGGAATCGGAGATTATACATTTTTGGTCAAAATTTATAAAATTGAAATAGCGCCTCATGGAATTTTCGTTAGAGAAAAAAAAACAAAATGACGCTCCAAGCTGGCGGGCAAAATTTAGGTTTATGGTCCGATTCGATTCGATGTGAGGGTTTTCGAGATCGGAGATTATGAATTTTCTATCAAACTCCACAAAATCAAGATGGCGAATGGGTTTTGTAATTATGGCCCAATTCGATACAAAATTGGTATGTCGGGGTCTTTGGGGTCGGAGATTATAAATTCAGTCGAAGATTATCGATTTCAGTTGAAATTCAGAAATTGAAGATGGCAACTGCAAGATGGCGGATGAGTCAATTTTTAGATGATGTCCCCATTGATGGAATACATACCTCAGAACTTACAGGAGAAGAAGGCTTCATAATAACGATGCTCTAACAAGAATGCATAGAATGAGAAGTACTCAATTATAAAAAGCACAAAATAAAATAATTGATAAAAAATATTTTCGAAAACAAGTTTTTATTCAAATGCAATAAGAAGTAAAACATAATCGCTTTGGATGTATGACGTAGGTTATTCCGTGAGTTTTAAATTCAAAAGCTTGTCGCTTTCGAATTCGAACTGAAAGCTTTGCGCGACAAGCTTTTAAACCGACGAAACCAAAAAGGAGGAGATTCTCTAGTCGACCCGTATATTTTTTTTCCATCATTTTTTTTAATGTATGATCACGCATAACTTTCTACTGAGGCGTCCGATTCCGATAATTCTTGTTTCAGTGGATAGGGTGTACTTTGAAGATGGTGCCATTTGAATTCAAGAGATGAAATCTACCCCTAAGGGTAGCAGAATGGAGGATATTGATCACTCACCCTCTGAATTCTATCAGGCATTACTTTGTACTGGGTTCTTCGACTTGGATGATTCTTTTTTTAATAGGTAGGGTATACTTTATTTCATAGATTTCGAATGGAATTATTCACCCTTGCGGGTAGAAAAATAGGGTATAATTGATTTTTCACTTAGGAACATTGGCACACACATACGTAGTTGACAATGACAGATCGCTGACATTATTTCTGTTCCACATCCGTCAAAACAATTAGATTCTATGTGAGGATGGAATCATATACAAAGTAATGAAATGAACTAACCAAAACAACTAAAATAATTTATATTACAACAAATAGTGAAAGTAGATAATCATATTATTTAACTGGTAATAGTTGAAGTAAGGTGGGTAAGTGAGTATTTTGGAAGTAATAAAAAAACAAGTAGGTAGTGAAAAGTATATTTCAGCCATAAAAAAATGAAAAATAAAAACTTTTGAACACAAAATTAAAAATTAAACCGACGGAATACGGAACTGAAAAGTATAAAAATAAACCTTCTTAGTCTCAGTAACTAAGCTCCTAAACTAATGTAAGTAACAAATTTTGAGTCGTCGCCAAACAAACAATCAACGAACATCATTGAATTACTTTAAAAAAATGATCAGAATATCACCGCGCAACTCGATTTTACGCCTTACCTGATTGATTTGCTTGTTTGTTTGGCGCCGACTCAAAATTAGTTACATACATTAGTTGATGAGCTTAGTTACTGAGACTGAGAAGGTTTATTTTAGTTTTTAATTCTCAGTTCCGTATTTCGTCGGTTTAATTTTTTGTTAAAAAGTTTTTATTTTTTATTCTTCTATAGCTGAAATATACTGATTACTACCTACTCGTTTTTTGATTACTTCCAGAATACTTACTTACCCACCTTACTTCAACGATTACCAGTTAAATAATATGATTATCTACTTTTACTATTTGTTGTAATATAAATTATTTTTGTTGTTCTGGTTAGTTCATTCCATTACTTTGTATATCATTCCATACTCTCATATAATATAATGGTTTTGACGGATGTGGAACAGAAATAATGTCAGTTGCGATCTGTCATTGTCAACTACGTATGTGTGCGCCAATGTTCATAAGTGAAAAATCAATTATCCCCTGTTTTCCTACCCGTGAGGGTATATAATTCCATTCGAAATCTAAATATAAGGTATACCCAGTCTATTTAAAAAAAGATCATCCAAATCGAAGAACCCAGTACAAAGTTATGCCTGATAGAATCGGTCAACGGACCAGAATTCAGAGGGTGAGTGATCAATATCCTTCATGTTGCTACCCTTAGGGGTGGATTTCATATTTTAAATTCAAATGGGACCAAAATCGAAGTACACCCTATCCACTGAAAATAGAATTATCGGAATCAGACTCCTCAGTAAAAAGTTATGCGTGATCATACATGAAAAAAATGATGGAAAAAAAATATACGGGTCGACTAGAGAACCTCCTCCTTTTTGGTTTCGTCGGTTAATTAATCTATAACTCTCGGAATAACCCACGTCACACATCCAAAGCAATTATATTTTACTTTTTAGTGCATTTGAATAAAAGCTTATCTTTAAAAAGTTTTTTTATTAATTATATTATTTCCTAAATGCTTCGCTATATTGTATCAAAGAGGTGCGATTAGATTATCACATTCAGTTATTTGATAGTATAGTCAGTGTAGTCAGTGCAGTTAGGCGAAAAGTTATGAGTAGGCATACTTGGAAAAGCCTCGATTGGATGAAATATTGCGAAATAAACAAGTATAGCTTGAAATAAAATAAGAGATGAAGTGTGCAGAAATCCTGAAGTTGAGAGAAATCAACATGTGTAACAAGTCATTATTAATAACGACAAATATCGGATGTGCTATAACTATAATAACGGTTTCGATCAGCAGTTTAGGTGTTTCAATCACTCCTGTTTTATTATTCAATTAGGAATTGGAAAATCATTGCGTTTTCCTTTACGAGAATGAACTTCGAGTGTGGAAGTTGATTTATCCGCTTAAATTATCTCCCGAAAGAAATCTGTTCAGGTTATGGCTTCCACAACTTTGGCGATGACCGGAGTGTGGGTCCAACACCCTGTTCTCTTCCGAGAATATCTTTTTTTTCATAGTTTTTTCTCCTAGAGAAAATATGTGCAATAAAATACATTCACTGCAGTATGTCGAAAGCGATTCTGTAAAATAGGCACGGTCTATCTTCTTCGTTTAGAGGTAGCATCCAATAGAAACGACTAAACACATTGACTTATCGAAACTGGTGTGGGTCGTTTGGTGTGTTTTGAAATGTCGGTTTAACTTTTGCGTTTTTTTCAAAATGGAAATGTTGCATATCGTTAATGCGTTGTTAAACGAGGGAGATAGGATTTCACTGTGTCTCTGTGAGGAACCAGAAGAGACAAAAACCATGTTCTTGAACCGAGAAACGGAAGGCTGTTCTCAACAATTGATATTGCGGCATTCAAGACATGACGAATCAAAATTTCGAGAGTATACCTGGGAAACAAAAGATGAATTTGTTGGAGTATAGGTATACGACTGTATCTGGGAAATAAGAGACAGTACCTCCATCATTCGTCCCACGAAAAACTTGCTTTGATATTGAGGGAAAATCGTGTACGTAATTCTGGGCTATGATGATTCAGTTTCACTTTGCAGATATCTCGCCACAGGAGAATATCCATCATCATTGGCCTTTCGGTTGCGGATGTCTCATTATCATATTTGTATGAACGTAAAATCCGTTTGCTTGCAGAAAAACTGGTACACTTAATCGAAAAATTATTCAGAGAATATAGCAAATGAATTTTACGAAGGGAACAATTTTCCGAATTGCTGTGGTGCAATTAACTGTTAACATGTTCGCATAGTGTTTCCCAAAAAATCTGGAAGCTTGTTTTTCAATCATAAGTCATATTTCTCCATTGTTCTACCAGCTTCTGTTGATGCGAAATATAAATTCACTTATGTTGAAGTTGAGGCTTACGGAAAAGAAGGGAAAGTAGTATATTTTAAAATTCACCTCAACGCTCATACAACACTTTACCAGAAAAGCGAATTCTTCCTGGAACCAACACTGTGTTGCTTCATGTAATCATAGGTGATGGAGTTTTTCAATTAGCGCAAAGTGTTTTGAAACCAAACCCTTGAGAACATGCGACATGCGGAAGCGAATTTTTTATTATCGCCTCAGCCGGGCCCGAAGAACAACGAAAAATACATTTAGGATTCTCTGTCAGTCAATGCGAATTTTTACCGTCCCGATAGCAGTTGATCCCAGTTGAGTAGACAAAATAATTTTGGTCACCTGCAGTTTACATAATTTATTACGATCATCTCGGAATCTGTTACCGACTCTGGAAAATAGCAACAATAATTATCGGATACCAACAGAGAACATGATAAACTTTCAACATATTCATGGCAACTCATCTATACGAGCCTTTGAAAACAGAAACAAATTGAAGGAATATTTCAATAGTGCAGTGGGAACTGTTGCTTGGCAAAATAATCATGTTACTATAATAGCTTGAGTATCACTTTTCTACACGAAAGATATAACGTGAGGTATGTTTCGTAAAACACCACACATAAAACCATTGGTATATTCTCTTATAATATACATACTGTACAGTCGTGTTCATAAAAAAGTCGAACATCAATTAGAGGCTATATTAAATAAACCTTGCCAATTTATTGTCCGTCATAAAGCTGGCTACATATGGGAAAAAATGGTTATTCAAATTTCTGAAAAACTGTACTGGCGGTTTGTTTCTGCATGTCTGACAATTGAGAAAACCGTTGCGACTTATATCACATGATCTCAGATTTGGCGGGAATTTTAAATAAAATTGTATGTTGTGCCGAACAATGGTTCAAATTGACAAGATATCGAAAAATATCACCAAGAAAATGTGTTTGGAATCCAACGAGGACCTCATGTGTCGATTTTGAACCATATTGAAAAAAAAACAAAAATACCATTTTATTACTCTACCCTTACTAAGAAACATTATACATTCTTGTTTCATCTGGACACAGCTTTCATAACCTAAATCACATGAGTTTGGGTCAAAACTCATCAAATATTTGTGAAATAGACATTTTGCGGGAGATTAATTATGAAAACACAATTTTGTCTTGTCACTAGGTGTGGTCATGCCCTGTATATTGATGCACATGAGCTTATTCAATATTCTCAACCCGTTAATGAAATATAAACCAACTAATATTTGTACTAAAACCCAATTATACATTATTTATCCTTGCTAACTTCAATATTGGTAAGTAAATTTGAACTTCAATGCCTTAGCTATATTTTTGAATTTCATGGGGCGGCTTTGAAAAGAGATCTACTTTTGTTGTTACAATAACAAATGTCACAATTACTTGTTGATTACTCTCGTTTCGGACTGCCATCGTCTCAATGGATTTGAAAGGTTTTCACGACGTTTCGAATGCTTGTATCTGTAATCGTCTTCAAGTGAATACTGAATCAGTATTCACCTGAAGACGATTGCAGATACAAGCATTCGAAACATCGTGAAAACCTTTTAAATCCATTGAGACGATGAACGTCCGAAACGAGAGAAATCAAGTCACCACATCGTCTACAACCTTCAAACATAACTTGTTTAGTTGGAGTTGTCATTCTTTATCAGTTTTTGTGTTTTTCATTCTATCAATAGAAATGGCTCCAAAACTGGGTATACAAAAAAAAATAGTATTGCTATATGGCGAAAATTATCATAGCGCAAGAGAAGAAGCTGAGATTTTTAATAGAAGACATCCAGACCAAAATTTTCATTTTACTACGGTGGCAAAGATACTGCAAAAATTAAAGGAAACTGGTGTGGTTGGAAACAAATATAAAAGTGTTCACGTTAATCCTGTTGTAAATGATGAAAATAATGTTAACAATGTTTCACTGACAGTCACAGAGACCAAGAGCTCCGACGAAAATTATGGCAGAAAAGGCAGAAATATCTCAAGTCTCTGTTGGACGAATTATAAGGCAAAATCACTTTCACCCTTACAAACCAAAATTCGAGCACGTACTGCGAGACAGGGATTATGACGCTCGATTTTATTATTGTGCATGGTTCCAGGGAATGTTGGAAGACAATCGTGATTTCTCAAAAATGTGCTATTTTCTAAAGAAGCAACTTTTACCTCAAATGGTGTCGTCAATTCCCAGAATTGTAGTGGTGAGCAGTCATAATCCTTATTTCATTATTGAAGATAAGGACCAATATAGTTTCAAAGTGAATGTATGGTGTGGAATTTCAAATGAGCGAATTGTAGGTCCCTTCTTCTTTAGACAAAATTCAAATGGCGAACGATACTTGAACTTTTCACGAACCAAGAGCGGATTCGATTATTTTTTCAACAAGATGGGGCTTCTATTCATTCTACGGATGAAGTGCAGGAGTGGTTGAACAATGAGTTTGGTGAGCAGTGGATAGGTCTATATTCAGGTAATCCATGCTAGGTCTCCAGACCCAACGCCAGGTGATTACTTTTTATAGGCTGACCTGAAGAGCAATGTTATTAAACATCGCCCATTCTGAAATGTAGAACAGTTGGAAATTTGTATGATGAATTGTGCAGCACTGATCAACAGAACTATGTTGAGGAATGATCGTCGCGAAATGTTTCCAGAACAATTCTATGTGTGGAGCGCGGAGGTGGTCACGTAGAATATTGAAAATCTGTACATTGTTTGTTATTGAGTTTTTTTCATTTTTCCACATGTACCTAAATAATACTTAATTCAATTGGGATAAATAATATATTATTAAGTTTTAATTACAAATATTAGTTGGTTTAAATTTCATTTACGGGTTGAGAAAATTGAATAAACTCATGTGCATTAATATACAGGGCATGACTACACCTAGTAACAAGACTAAATCGTGTTTTCATAATCAATCTTCCGCAAACTGCCTATTCCACAGATATTCGATCAGTTTTGACCCAAACTTATGTGATTTAGGTTATAAAAGCTGTTTCTAGATGAAATAAGGATGTATGATCTCAGTAAGGGTAGGGGAATAAAATGATATTCTTGTTTTATTTTCAATCTGGTTCAATCTCTCTCTGGCGGGCCAGAGATATATACAATTCTTAGAGAACGATATTCAAAATAATATCAAGGATTTGCCTGATAACATCAGAAAAAATATGTTTCTTCAGCAGGACTACATAATGCTGATACGTATTGGCAGAGATAGATTAGAGCAAATGGTCCAAAAGATGGCCAGCCAGATTGCCCGATTTAACCCCCATTGAATTTTATTTATGGGGTCACATGAAATCCAAAGTTTACTTGAGGAGACCAACTTCTATGGAGGAATACAGAGATAGAGTTGAGCGCGCATTTCAAGAAATTCCTGCTCACGAACTAATAAATGTGATGAGGTGTACAATAAATAGAACTAGTCTATATGTAAGGGGGAAACGGGCAACACTTCGAACATATCATTGGTCATTAATAAATAAAATGACTTTTCGATGGTTGTGAAACTGTTCTATTAAAAACAGGATAATGGTATTGTGAGTAATAATTTTTACGTTGAATGTTTCCCTGTTTCAGTAGTTAGATTTATTTGAAAAGTTTGATTATATTGAAGTTATCTTTTCTGTAATGGATTTATGAACATACATATTGTCAAATCGATTATTTTGGGTAATTCATTGTTACCATTCTGAAGTAGAGTTTGACAGAATGAATGGGTGTCATGTTACCTACCAAGTTTTTCAGATTAATTTCATTTTGTTAGATGGCTCACTACGTTTTGTAAAGAGAGAGAGAGAGTAGTGCATAATGTATATCGTTGAATTGGTTATTAAATTTTCTATTGAATGGCAAGATGGCCGTCGGTAGGTAACATCTGAAAAGAACGATTTTATCGTTAAAAATGCGTTCAGAAAATTTCAATTTATTAATCTTATCGATGAAATTACTATTACTATGAGTTACTGATGTTAATTAGTATAGATTTTAACCCGAACAAAAAATTCGGTTTTTTTTCTTCAATTGTAAAATAAAAATTTGGCAACACTGTCGTATGTAATTTGAGCCGTAGAATCCGAAAAACATCAAACCTATCGGGTGTTTCATTTGAAAAATCAAAGTTGGGGGCTATTCTGGCAGAACCGGAAGTCAGCCATTTTGTTTTCATATGTGAAATTGTTTCTCATATCTATGTACAAAATTTCATTCAAATCGGTTCATGAGTGAGGGAGATATAGGCATGGACCTAGTCCCATTGTCATCCGGTATACATACCTCCGTTTCATCCCTGTTTTCGTGTTCTGGGGTGTTTTCCCCTGGCACGCTTGGTGTATCAGGTGTAGGAATATTTTCAGTTGTATTAGTTTATGTCCTGAAAAGGAGCAATTTTTAGTTAAATGTTTACAAAAAAAGAAAAATACATTTATTTTCTACATATTTCTATCTTTCCTAGAAAAGCCATTCCATCCATATATTTCTATTTCTTCATTTCTCTACACTGTTCCTTGTTTTATTTCCTTCTGTTTTTTCCTATACAGATCCTTCGAATTCTCCCATCGAGTTTTACATTCTTCTGCTAAAAACAATATTCAATAATTAATTTCTTCTGTTTTCAGCGTTGCAATTGACCACAATTTTTTTCATAGTTCTGTATAGTATAGTTCTGTATAAAAAGCACATATTTTTGTGTATTTTCAATGATTTGTGTTTGATATTCGTTCATTTACAGTATATATCTGGGTTTATTGAGCTGCACAGGTTTTTAATAAAATACAATATTAATATAGTATATTAAAGTATAAGTGGATAAAAAGGGCTTTAAAACACGCGCGATTTTTCGAGCACGACGGCGCAGCCGGAGTGCTCGAAATAGAGCAAGTGTTTTTAAGACCAGTTATCCACGAATACTTTACGTTATTTTTTTTTATTGGTGCACTTTGAAATCATATATACTGGTATTATTACTACAAAAAATAGAAATAAGAACTAATTATGCAAGAAGGTTGAATTTGTGATGTGACATCAGTATACCTTTCGTTGTCATGGAAATGAGAAAAACATTAATTTGCAATTTGTTACCAAAGATCAATATTTGTTGTCACCAGAGCTCAAAAATGAATGATTCTAATATCGATTTTTTGAATAGTGAGGCAGAATCGCGGTTAATACCGCGAAAATCCAGTGATATATATAAAAAAGAATATGAAAAGTTCATCAAATGGATGGAGGAGCACATATAAATGAACGAATTGTGAGTAATATTTTATTTAACGTTACAAGGTACTCCTGTCAGATCAATAATCAAAAATTTGTCATTTAGACTTCACGTTTCTCGATTTGTTGATGTTGTCATGGTTACCTTTAAAAAACGCGCGTTTTTTAAAGTTCGATTTGAACACGCTGAGGCGTGCTTTGAATGGGTAAAAAGGGGCACCAATAAAAAAAAAAAAATTTCATTGAAATATTGCCCTTTATTTAAGATATTATCATGTAGGTACTTAACCACTTTTGCCCACAATTTATGAAATCACTTCCCAAGTGTTGTCCCGCACTAATTGACATTTGTGATGTTCGTGCTTGGCATCATACAAGCAGGGATGTTTTTCCATTTCGTTGATCAACATTCACGTAAACCGTAAACGGTTCCCTTTTTTTCAATTGACTCGACTCAGAACGCGGGCGATTGACTTTGCCTCTGGAGCAAATCGATCTGTAGACGCTTCGACTTGTTGCGACACGCAACTGCTAGTAAGTGAGGCAAATAGATGCAGCGATTGAAAGTTCCGTTTGAACGAAGAAGATTCAGTTTCTTTTTATGTGTTATTCATTGTCAAATAACATTCCATTTAGTTACAGTCCATGAAAAAATGATGTCCATTCCGAAATCTCTCTCTCTATAGACAAACACACCCGATAATTCGACCGAAAACGCCATCGAATGAACGAGCCCTGACTCCAATTAAATTTCAGCTTTCCCCGTCGGCATATTCCGTGGAATCTACTACCAGAATGATCGTCCGCAGTACACGAACTATGGCAGCCTGGGTTCGATAATTGCCCACGAAATATCCCACATATTCGTGGAAGCCAAATTCGGAGATTTGCCCGGAGAATTGAGGAGCTGGTGGTCGCCAAACAGTCTGCTAAATTACGATGAGAAACTACAATGCCTATCCAATCAGTATGGAAACTTTGTTGTTTCAGAGTTACGGGGCAAGCACGTGAGTTTGCTTTAACTTCAGTATCTCTGTAGAGTCTAGTACAATTACATGATTCTCAATTAATTTATTAACAGGAGGGGTCTATACGCATCATTTGGAATACTCTTTTGAGGTCATGAGATGAGTGGAATCCACCATTTCAATCACAGCTCACATATAATGCATATTATACCATTCAGTTTTTGAGTTTGCAAGCTTATTCATTGAAGATCCCACAAAATTGTATAGGACTCGGAAATAGTCTACAAGCAAGCTACGTAAATTGAAAATGATAGGGTTCAAGGAAATTTTTCAGATAGAAACCTTCCTCACGTTCTGACAAGTGTTTAGCTCTGCAGGCAGAAGTCAGTTCCGGGGCTGAAAACGGCGCTCAGATAACTTCGAACACTTCATTAATTTAACTAGCCTGTTAAATCATTTGGATGAACGCTCGCTTTCGAAGTACAAGGACCTGGGTTCGATCCCGAGCTGGGTAATGCAATTTTTTTCGTTTTTTTCAATTCACCAAAATATATTACCTTAGAATATTCACCCTCTTAACCCCTCAAGGCTGCTGAACATCTCTTTCAACCTGTTTATTTGACGTACTTTCTTCAGGAAATAGAACAAATTTGTCGAACGAAAGTATTATGCGTGAATTTCAATTTTTCTATTATGATCAAATTACAAATATCTCCCATGAGCAAATTGCAGTAGAAGATATACAACATTATTTCACTTGAAATAATTTATTTTCACGTGGAGTATCGCGAAACATCGCGGGGCGACCTCTTACTGCCCTTCACTGGGGCGTACGGGAGTTCTCCCATTTTGTTCTTGAAATACAGAATTGGATGTATTGTAAATTTTCAAGTATCAGAAGTGTATACCAGCCACCTATATGGAATCACATCGATAAAAAAAACAATAGAACTCAATGCGAGTTGCAATTCGGCAGCAATTTGAAAGGGCGAGATACATCGCAAATATCTTAACAAATGCACATTCAGCAGTTACAACGGATCTCGAACCTACTGATTGTGGCTGGATAGATCAATCAACAAGCCATGAATGAATTCAAATTGTTGGTCTACGATTATCCTCAACAGCTAGATATGTAATAGTAATGTAAATAACGAAGAATCTGAATCGTGTCATCAAAATTTTAACAATTTTCTAACAAATTTACTGAACTAGACTTCTGGCAAAAAAATTACGCAATTTCTATAGTTGAAAACTATAAATAACTACACAAAATATCAGAGCTGCACTCAAATGTGTTATTTTGATTGAAACTCAACGCGTTTGACCAAATTCATCAAAAATATTCATTATCTATTAAGTATGGTATATCTCGAAATTTATTTACGATGCATTCCATTTTGTATTTCGAAGATAAAATGGGAAAACGCCCCGTGCGCCCCCGTGAAGAAGTTTTGCGATACACCATGTAAAAATAATGCGATAAGTCAAATAAAGCTGAATATCTTTTCCTGCGATTCGGTCATAAGGAAGATCTATAATTTGATCACGATAGAACAATTGAAATTTACACAAAATACTTTCTTTCGACGAATTTGAGCTAATTCCTGGAAAAAGTACGTGAGAAAAGTAGGTTAAAATCTATAACTACACAAAGTTTCAGAGCTGCACTCAAAGATGTTATATTGATTGAAACTCAACGCGTTTGACCAAAATCATCAAAAGTATCCATCATCTATTAAGTAGGGTATGTTTCGAAATTTATCATTTACAATGCATTTCATTCTGTATTTCAAAGATAAAATGGGAGAAAAACCCGTACGCCCTCGTGAAGAGGCAGTAGGAGGTCGCCTCGCGATGTTTTGCGATACACTATGTAAAAATAATTCAATAAGTCCAATAAAGCTGGATATCTTTTCCTGCGATTCGGTCACAAGAAAGATCTTTAATTTGATCATAATAGAACAATTGAAATTTACGCATAACACTTTCGTTCGACGAATTTAAGCTAATTCTTAGAAGAAAAACGCGAAAAAAATAAGTTGAAAACTATAACTACACAAAATTTCAGAGCTACCCTCAAAGATGTTATTTCGATTGAAACTTGACGCGTTTGACCAAATTCATCAGAAATATTCCTCATCTATTAAGTATGGTACATCTCGAAATTTATTATTTACAATGCATTTCATCCTGTATTTCAAAGATAAAATTGGAGAAACCCCCGTAAGCCCCCTGAAGAGGCAGTAGGAGGTCGCCTCGCGATGTTTTGCGATACCCTATGTAAAAATAATTTAATAAGTCAAATAAAGCTGAATATCCCTTCCTGCGATTAGGTCATGAGAAAGATCTGTAATTTGATCATTGAAGAACAATTGAAATTCACGCAAAATACTTTCGTTCGACGAATTTGAGCTATGTCCTGGGAAAAGTACGTGACAAAAATTGGTTGAAAACTATAACTACACAAAATTTCAGAGCTGCACTCAAAGATGTTATTTTGATCAAAACTCAACGCGTTTGACCAAATTCATCAAAAATATTAATTATCTATTGAGTATGGTATATCTCGAAATTCATTATTAACAATGCATTGCATTCTGTATTCCTAAGATGAAATGGGGAGAAGCCCCGTACGTCCCCGTGAAGAGGCGGTAGGAGGTCGCCTCACGATGTTTTGCGATAAAATATGTAAAAATAATTCAATAAGTCCAATAGAGCTGGATATCTTTTCCTGCGATTCGGTCATAAGAAAGATTTATAATTTGATCATAATAGAACAATTGAAATTCACGCATAATACTTTCGTTCGACGAATTTGAGCTGATTTTTAGAAAAAATAAGTGAAAAAAATAAGTTTAAAACTATAACTAAACAAAATTTCAGAGCTGCCCTCAAAGATGTTATTTTGATTGAAACTTGACGCGTTTGACCAAATTCATCAAAAATATTCCTTATCTATTAAGTATGGTATATCTCGAAATCTATCATTAACAATGCGTTTCATTCTGCATTCCAAAGATAAAATGGAAGAAACCCCCGTAAGCCCCCTGAAGAGGCAGTAGGAGGTCGCCTCGCGATGTTTTGCGATACCCTATGTAAAAATAATTCAATAAGTAAAATGAAGCTGAATATCGCCTCTTGCGATTAGGTCATAAGAAAGATCTGTAATTTGATCATGAAAGAACAATTGAAATTTACGCATAATACTTTCGTTCGACGAATTTGATCTATTTCCTGGGTAAAGTACGTGGAAAAAATATGTTGAAAACTATACCTACACAAAATTTCAGAGCTGCACTCAAATATGTTATTTCGATTGAAACTTGACGCGCTTGACCAAATTCATTTCATTATGTAGTTCAGAAATAAAATGGGGAAAACCCCCGTACGACCCCGTGAAGAGGCAGTAGAAGGTCGTCTCACGATGTTCTGCGATACCCCATGTAAAAATAATTTAATAAGTCAAATGCAGCTAAATATCCCTTCCTGCGATCAGGTCATAAGAAAGATCTGTAATTCGATCATAAAAGAACAATTTAAATTTACGCATTTTACTTTCGTTCGACGAATTTGAGCTATGTCCTGGGAAGAGAACGTGAGAAAAATTAGTTGAAAACTATAACTACACAAAATTTCAGAGCTGCACTCAAAGATGTTATTTTGATTGTAACTCAACGCGTTTGACCAAATTCACCAAAAATATTCATTATCTATTAAGTATGGTACATTTCGAAAATTATTATTCACAATGCATTTCATTATGTAGTTTAAAGATAAAATGGGGAAAACCCCAGTACGCCCCCGTGAAGAGAGAGTAGAAAATGATTTTATTAGTCAAATAAAGCCTAATATCCCTTCCTGCGATTCGGTCATAAGAAAGATCTGTAATTTGATCATAATAGAACAATTGAAATCGATGAATTTGCGCTATTTCCTGGAAAAAGTACGTGAAAAAAAAATAGGTTTAAAGACATTTTCAGCTGCTGTGTGTTTTGAGGGGTTGTGAGGGTGAATGTTCTGAGGTAATATATGTTGGTGACTTGTAGAAATGTTGGGGTTGATTTGAGTGTAAAAGAAAAATTGCATACCCAGTTCGGGATTGAATCCGGGTATCCACATGAGTTATCAGGCTTAGTTGAATTAATAGGGTGTTTGAAGTTATCTGAGCACCGGCAGCGCTTTGGAAGAATCTTTGACCGCCCAGCCTCGCTTCCAGCCCCGGGACTGACTTTTGCCTACACTTGTCGGCTAGTGAATAGGGTTTCTATGTGAGAATTTCCCCCGTACCCTATTATTTTTAATTTACGTAGCCAGCTCTCCGTCTGAATGTATAGGAAGGTATTTTAAACACTATTTAATTTCAATGAAGCACTGGCTTGAGTATGAATTATCAACTGTTCCTTTTTTTAATCAATTATTGAAGATGCCAAAAAAGTAAAGATATAAATAAAACATTGTTTTTTTTTGTTCGAATATCCCGATTGATTTGTTTTTTATTGTTGCAAGCCATATGATTTTTTTCAAAATTTTTCACAATTGTTTAAAAAATGTTGTGAACAAATACATTGGTTAATAAAGAACAGAAAAGACCCGAAGTATTTTCATCGTACCTTTGATAGAGTCATTCAAATTCAAAATGCGGTTTCGAGATTATATGTAACTCTAAGCTGAATTTCCAGGAAACATATTTTTATGTAGACTTTTCAGTAGATAATGCTCATCTATCACAGTTGCACATTTTGTAAAGTGAATATTTGAACTAATTATTTTTTCACGGGCTCAGTCATATTTTGGAAATATTGTAATGTTACTTTGTTTTATGGAATTTTTTTCAAGGCTTTTAAATCATGAAGTTCTCTTCGATCAAAAACTCAAATTGTTCAATGTTCAATAGAGAACAAAAAAGACCTGAAGTATTATCATCGTACTTTTGATAGTTTATAAGATATTCAAATTTAAAAACTTTGATTTTTTTTTCGAGGTATTTTCATTAATGATAACAAAATATAAATATATAGTATTAAGAGTTTAAAATATAATTTGAAAAACAAAAAAAAATCGGAGTTAGGAGCATGAGAATTTTTTAAATTGAATATTAAATAGAAAAAAAATGCTCTAGAAACGACATTTTTGTTTAATTTTGTTGTGTTTGAAAAAATATAACGCGAAAATTTTTTTAAATACAAAATTAAAAGCATGTTTTTTTCAGAATAAGGAAAAACAATAGAAATAATGATTTAACAAAATGGTTCTTCAATATTAATATTTATTTGCAAAAAAAAAATGTTATCTAACAAGTGCGATGTCGAGCAATAATTTTTTCACTTTAAGAAACGATTTTTTATATTATTATTACATTAAATTTTTTTTAACTATCTCATAAACAATGTATTTCTTTATAACAATTTCTCAAACAATTGCAGTGAAAAATTGAAAAAAAAAAACTTTCGTATGGCTTTCAACAATAAAAAACCAATCAATCGGGATATTTGAGAAAAAAATCCAATGTTTCATTTATGTTTCTGCTTTTCCAACATCTTCGATTTGTTAATAAAAAAATTAAAGAATAATTTTTGGTTAATTTTTCCACCGAGGATCTTTTCTGGAGCCTTCGAAAAACAGCTCAACTGCGATAGCTCTGATAAACCATCCATCTCATGAATTATCAAAAATGGTATTGAAGTAAACAAGAAGCAGAAGCACATTGATTTTCACCAAACTGGGTTTACACAACCACGACACATGTTTCGCTATAAAAAGGCTTCCTCGGGTGGACATAATACTGAATCAACAATCACGATGTATTATATCAAATAATCAAAGCAGGTAGTAGTGGGTATATGGATCTGATTGAGAATATTGATGATATTGAGGATAATTGAAAAAATAATCAATAGAATTGGGACTAAGTGGAATGGGAATTATATCAAATACCCATTCTTCAGTGAAACAAATTGAACAAAGGAGAACTATTTCAGTTGATCTGGTAAACAAGCAAATATTATGACTCTGCATTTATTAATTCTGAAACATTCTAGTAGGTCGCGCTGGCGTTTCCTTCCTATACTGAGCACGTAAAGGTTGGAATAAACTCACTAAAATATTTAGAGGGCCAGAAGAGGAAAATAGCTCGTACACATCAATTTCAATATTTAGACATGCACATTTTGACATATAATTTTTTCGAGTGACGTCATCACTGTGCCAACTGCGACGTCATCATTATTTTTTTCAATAGCAATTCTCATATTTGATAGTTTCATGTGAAGAAGATAATTTTTTGCGTACAAAAAGTCAAATTTTGTGGCATGTTACATGAGGAAATTGCCGAGAAGGAATCAATCGAATGTTAAGAGCACGCACCCATGATATGACCCTGGGCAAAATTTGTGCACAAGTTTGGTACGTTTTTTTTACGAAATTTTTTTCGTGAAGCGACAATCATCAATATGCACTTCATTTGCTCGCAACATCATCAAGTCAGTTTGGCTAAGTGGTCTAAGGCACCAGATTTGAGCTCTGGTTCCCGAAAGCGTGGGTTTGGAAACGTCGTTTTGGGCATCCCAGAACAAATCATTTGGGTGTCTCATCAGCAATCATTCCTAAATTTCGAAGAGAAAAATTAAAAAGAAATTGTAAGATATGGGTTCGAATCCACGCTCCGTTTTCGAAATCCAGAGTTTAAATCTGGCGCCTTATAAATGGAGAGCTGGCTACGGAAATGGAAAATAATAGGGTATAGGGAAAATTTTCGATAGAAATCTTCCTTACTAGCTGACAAGCGTGTAGCTCTGCAGGTAGAAGTCAATCCCAATGTGGTAAGCTGGGGCGGATGACCAAACGTGTTGAGATTCATCATCATAGAGCTCAGAATACTCCAAGTAAGCCTAGTAGCCCACGTAGATGAGCGCTCGCCACTCTGTATATATTCATTCAAATCAACTCCTTTTCAATGACTCAACACTTTTCATTCCCGACGTCATGTACCATAAACAACCTGTTTCCGAGATATTCTGGTTTGAAGGAATTGTTCAATATCAAATCAACAATTCTATAGATTTTCTATCTACATGTTTGTTCATAGAAAATACTGATACTGAATGATGTTTCAATTATTTTTTCAATCTTCAAAAGCATTCTTTACAACTCATGAATAACTAGCATAGCAAAAGAAATTTTCAAATGTAACAATTTTTTCTAGTTATCCATGACTACCGCTAGAAAAATGACTATAGGAATTTGTAAATAGAGGTTATTGTCGAACTACAATCCAGTTGTGTTGAAAATTATTGTGGCATTATGAATTATTGTTCAGAGAACATTGTTAAAATGGTGTATGCTTTGGGGGAAGATGATGGCAATTGCTTACTGGCATATAGATTATACCAACAAAAGTTTCCTGAAAGAAGACATCCAGACCAGCGAGCATTTCGAGACCTCAAAACAAGATTTGAGGAACCGAAATAGTTATTTGTTTTACTAGACAGCTCGGCTATGAACTATCAGCCGCGGCAGTCAATCTACTTTGCTACCGAGTTGAACATAAAATTTTTTCTCCGATTGTTTATAATGATATATGTAGGATATTGTATCTGCAAATCATTACAATTCCCACAATCTTCTTATTCTTCTTGTAGTGATAAAAAAAACAGAATTTTATAGAAATCGCAATTGTTTGAATGGTTGGTTGCTATGGAAACGTATATGTCCATAATAATTATAGTTTGACAACTTATGAAATTTCTGACAGTTTTGTGGAAAAATATTGGTATATCTATATCATGGACAGCGATAGCGACTCAGAAGTACTTACTTCTCCAGAAATAAGGGAGGTGGCAAAAAATATTGAGTTAAATTTGTTGCCGGAGAAGTCTCGGATGAAATATGAAGGAAATTATAAACGATTTATGGATTATTGCATGGAGAAAAATGCGAAGACTTTTTCGGAGAATGTATTACTTGCTCATTTTGCTGGATTATCTGAAACAATGAAGAGTTTTACACTTTGGTCTGTATATTCCATGTTGAAGGCAACTATGAATGTTAGAAATGGCGTAGATATGGAAAAATATTTGAAGTTACGGGCATATTTAAAACGGGCATCCGAAGGCTACAAGGCAAAGAAGTCCCGAATTTTCGAAAGACAAGATATTACAAACCTTATACTGGTTGCTCCAGATGATGAATATTTATTAGTAAAAGTGAGTTTTAAATGAGATATTTATACGATGAAGTGAAAATACTTATAATCCATTCTTTTGGGTTGTATTGATTTTTGGAATTGCGGGTGCATGTCGCTGCGACGAACTATTGAATTTAAAGTTAGAAAATATTGAAGATATGAACATTAAACTATTGGTATCCCTATTGAACACGGGGACGAAGAATTCGAAGTCTTTCGTAATAATGAAATATTTAGATGTTGTTAGAAAATATATAGCTCTTCGGCCTGCTGAATTGAATGACACAATATTTTTTTTTAAATACGAAAAAGGTAAATCCATAAAACAATTTGTTGGTATCCATGAATTTGGCAAAATACCTCGAAAAATAGCTGTCTATTTGAAGTTGCTATTCTGAAGAATATACGGTACACTGCCTACGTAGAAGTTCTGCCACTTTACTTGTAAATTCAGGAGGTGACATCACAATGTTGAAAAGACATGGTGAGTGGAAATCCTCAACTATAGCAGAAGGGTACATTGAGGATTCAATGGCAAGTAAAACAAGTATTTATGAAAAAGTTTTGACAAATGTAGGAACTGCTTATGAGGCGAATCAAACTGGTAATATGGTGAATGTAAAGAGAACGATATCTGAGGAAAGAAAAGGTGGCCTATTAATTAAAAATTGTAGTAATTCAACTATCAATGTTAATAACAACTAAAAATATGTTTTTAAAAAATTCTTGTTGAAAGTATTATGTAATAATTGCTAATGGATGTTTTTTTTTGTAAAAAAATGTCAAATGTTTTATTCCCATTGAGAATAATTATTCTACTGCCTAGGCAGGAAAGTCCTTACTTTGCTGCCTAGGCAGGAGAAGTGATACTTCGCTGATTGATATGTGTCTGCAAAATTGATATTTGCTGTCAATCGGAAAAAAACTCATTTTACAAACAGTTTAAACGTGCTTGTCCTGTAACGAATGATGAAAATATTGCATTGCATATTACCGAGAATCCCCATGTGAGTACACGTATTTTGAGTAAGGAGTTGGGAATATCTCAAAGTAGTTTCTCTCGAATGGTGAGAAAATGCAATTACCATCCATATCATATATGTAGTTAATGCAGCAGCTGACTGGGGTGTAGATAAAATCAACCAAGAACCTGATTATGTACTATTTTCGGACGAAGCCACGTTCCACAATGATGGCCATGTGAATCGGCATAATATGCACTATTATGCAACTGAAAATCCTCATTTTGTTAGATATGTCAATCACCAAAAACGTTGGTCACTGAATATTTGGGAAGGTATCATTGGACGGCCTGTAATTGGGCCTTTTTTTTTCAACGGTAATCTCAATGGAAGAAAACATCTAAGATATCTGCGAAATCAGTTATCAAATTCACTAGATGATATTCCATTGGCAATAAGGCAGAGAATGTGGCTACAACAAGATGGCGCGCCTGCAATTACCACACTGATGAGCGGGAATACATTGATAATGAATTCCGTGAAAAATATAGGTGAGGGAGGGCCATTCCAGTGGCCTCCAAGGTCACCGACCTTACAAAAATATTTTTTTTTTTATGAGGATACATTGAATGGGTTGTTTATCAAACTCTGCCTACAACTCCTGAAAAAATGAAAGCAAGAATTCGTGCTGCTTTCAGGAAAATTTCAGAGGACATGCTGGCACATGTGGATACTAATTTCAGAAACAGATAGAGAGTGTGTATTTTTTTAAATGGCAGGCACATTGAACATTTGTTGCATTAATTATTGTTATTTCCTGTTAGATTCGAATGAATATGATTTTCATGCAAAGTTCGATTCCAAATATGATACCAAAGGCGAACATTGTCAATATTTTCTATCCATCCTTTGGATGTAGAATATCTCGGAAACGAGTTGTTTCAGGTATATGTCATGGGGAATGAAAAGTGTAGAAATATCAAGAAGGAGTTGATTTGAATTTAAATATACACGGTGTTCGATTTGAAAAAATCAAAATACCGATGTTTGAAAATGGCTAAGATTGTGTTGTGGTATCGAACATCCTGTACAATGTATTCGAAATTCTTGGTATTCTCAATGAAGATCATCATATTGACGAACGATTCCTCAATTATCTTTACTAAATATTTCGAAATGTGGTTATTTTTTTTCGAAAAAACGGAAATCAAAATTGAGAAAATCGTTGAACAGCCAATGGAACAGCCCATCGGAATATATGAAAAGATACCGGGTGTTTCATTTGAAAAAGAGCAACTGTGGTTAGCCACGCATCAATGATGCACCCTGAATGAATGTAAATTATTTTGGAAGGTGATCTTAGATGGCCCCTTTGACAAAAAAATTTAAAAGAAATCGAAATAGTGATACAGTAAGGAGCAATAAACCACGGGAATCCTGTTGACCCAGTATATATATATATATATATATATATATATATATATATATATATATATATATATATATATATATATATATATATATATATATATATATATATATATATATATATATTTTATGTTCTGGTTCCCACGAAAAGGGATATCCTGTAATGTTCAGAGAACATCGTGGGAACCAAGGGAAAGAAGGTAGGAGTTGGTGTTCTTCTTAAATTTCTGGAGGTTGTATGCCTCGGGGAACACCTCCCTAGGCAATGAGTTCCAAAGCCTCGCTGTTCGTTGAATGAACGAGTCTTTGTTCTGCAGGTCTCCAAAGTGACCACGAAGGGGTGTGATGACTGAACTTGACGGGTTAATCTCGAAGAGACTGCCAAAGCAGGAACGATTGTTGATATTTCAGAAGAGCATCGCCCATGGAAATATCTATAAAATAGAGACAAATCGCCAACTTTTCTTTGGTGTTCCAGACAAGTGAGCGAGTTTGTAAGCGAGGCATCACCGACGAGACGAATTGCCCTTTTTTGGACAGAATCCAATAGCCTCAGGATATGTTTAGGTGCCGCGCGCCAAATATGGGAACAGTATTCCAGGACAGGTCGGATCTGTGCCTTATAGATCATAAGCAGCTGAGTGGGGGTGAAATAGCTCTTGGCACGAAACAAAAAACCATTTGGGAGCTTTTGGTATTGTCTCCTTGAATTCAGTTAGGAGTGAGATCGGCTTTTCTAGAGAAAAGACATGCTTGTGTTTTGTTTGCATTGAATTCTACCAAGTTATTAGATCCCCACTCGAGAATTGTTGCTAAGTCCATATTTATATTATTAACATTTCTTCCTCGTTCATTTCTGGTTTCACGGGCTGATATAGGGTCCCTGGAAGAGAAAGCGGTATGGAGGGTACTATCATCGGCAAAGCTGTGTACTGGACACGAAGTTGCTTTCTACAGGTCGCTGATGTGAAGTAGAAATAGTGTTGGTGCGAGAATAGATCCTTGCGGAACACCAGCATTTATGAGTAGAGTGTCAGATGAAACTCCATCGACCACTACATGGACCTGTTCGAGAGAAAACTAGTAAGCAGAGAACACAGCTGAGGGGGCAAGCCATAAGACGGAAGCTTGGCGAGGAGTCCCTGGTGCCAAACTCGATCGTACGCCTTGGAGATATCTAATGCCACAGCTAAAGTTTCTCTATACTTTCCAATAGATAGCTGCCATATATGTGAGACGTAAGCGAGCAGGTCACCAGTTGATCTCTGATGGCGGAAGCCATATTGCCTATCGCCTATATATATGAGAATCCTTTTTAAATTCGGGTATGCAGTCAACAGGGGTATGGAAAAAAAGTGTACTCTTTTTTCTATTCAAGCTTTCGAGTCATTTATTGTCTCTTCATCAGGAACTCTACAATGAATAGAAATTGAACATTATAAGATTTGAAAACCAAATAGGCATATGTGTACTTACAAAAGTGAGGTTAAAAATCCCTTTCACTTGCAGCAATTTATAAAATACCATGTCACAACAGACAACACTCTTGGTATAGTCATATATAGTTAAAACTTTGATCAAAATTGATCAAGATTACTTGAACATAAAAATTTTAAAATTCCAAATGGGCTCTTATGGAGGTCATGTTGGATTCAAGAGGCACTGGTGACAAATGAAAAATGAATGATCATTGAAGTATATGAAGTTGACAATTGACAAGTATGAAAAATAGATCTTAGACCTGTTGCCAATATACAATGCGGTGAAAAATAATATCACCAAACAAATCCAGGGTACCAACTTATGTTAATTGAAACGATTTTGGTATGTCTCATAAGGAGACTGCCAGAGAAAATATGAGTTTTTTAGAAAAAGTGAAAAAAAATTCTAAAAAACTCATATTTTCTCCGGCAGTCTCCTTATGAGACATACCAAATCATTCAATAACATGTTGACCTATTTTCTGGTATTATTTTCACCGCATTATATGCAACAGGTCTAAGATCTATTTTCATACTTGTCAAGTGTCAACTTCATACTTCAATGATCATTCATTTTTCATTGTAACTCCTCTTGAATCCAACATGACCTCCATAAACCCATTGAATTAAAATGTTTATACACTTATGTTTAAGTAGTCTTGATCAATTTTGATCAAAGTTAACTATATATGACTACCACGAGTGTTGTCTGTGTGACATTATTTTATAAATTGCTGCAAGTGAAAGGATTAACCATTTTGATGACACATATGCCTATTTGGTTTCAAATCTATAATGTTCAATTTCAATTCATGTAGAGTTCCTGATGAAGAGCAATAGACAGTCGTCTAACCTTCACAACTAAAAAGAGTACACCTTTCCATACCCTTCGACTCATACCCGAATTTAAAAAGGATTCTTCTTTAACTTAGACAGTCGTCTAACCTTCACAACTTCTATATATCTATATATATATATATATATATATATATATATATATATATATATATATATATAGAAATATAGATTATAGGCCAATCAATAGAAATATTCTGCTCTATTGATTCTGTGTCAAAAATACTACCAGGAAACCGACTGTGCCATCATACGGAAGACGGTTCGTAGTTATATACTGTTATGTTTCCTAGTCGCAACTGTCATTGCTTACTTTGTTATAAACATTTGAAATCATTTTTTGTTGTTTTTGACTTGTAACTTGAAAATAATGAAGCAATCCCAATACTATCAATGGACGAATTGTGGAAAATTAAAATGCATAAAAATGAGCCTTAGCGCGATTCGATTGGATCAAGATTCGAGAGAAGAAGTATAGTACAACAAAATGTATATTCTCATTTTGCTTTGAAATGTTGCAAAAAGGTGAAAAATGCTTGGAAACATGACCGAAAAAGGGCGAGTGCGGGGGTAGAGCAGCAGTCGCGGGAAAGCGTATGTATAGTAATACAAGCGCGCTACGCCCGTTATGAATCTGCTGCTCCATCCCCACTCCTCAGCCGCTTTCAAGCACTCGTCCGTTTTCGGTCATGTTTGCAAGTATTTTTCACCTATTTCACAGCATTTCAACAAAAAATGAGAATAGTAGTTTTGTAGTTCTATACTTCAACTCTCAAAATCTTTTAGAAAAATCAAAATCGGACGACCCATGACGCATCCAGGTCTGCTGCATTGAAGTGCATTGAAAATCAAATTGCAATTATGCCAAAACTAATAATCCAACAGTGCATGAATTTTCCACACATAAAGAACATATCAATCATTACTATGTCGTGGAGAGCCTGCTTCAGAAATGAAAAAATAGCGGTGTTATGAATTCAAAATAAAACGCAGATTTTTTTCGGTTTTTCCGGTTTCTCTCCGTTACATCGAGATTGCTCCATTAGTTTTCATGTAACAAGCAAAAAACAAAACAAAAAAGATTTTTTGCATTTAAGTAATCATAACAAATCAAGCAATGGCAATTGCGCTTTCGACGCGGGGGACTATCATTTTCCTGTACTTTCAGGTATCCTTTATCACTGTGAAAGTTTGAGTCTTGTAATAATAATAATAATGTTTATTGACATAAATGAAAAATGTTCACACTCAGGTGAAATGCATTAAACATGGTTTAGTCACAGAAGTGTATAACAACTATGAGTTGTTATACTACTTGTGCGTGACTATATATGCTACTACACATTGAAATATTATTACAGAAAAAATTATGAAGGTTATTGTTAGTTGAGGAATAACATAATATATAAATGAACAAAATAAATATATGTAAATGAACGAACAATATATATTACAGTTAAAAATCGGAATGACACTATCAATGCTTATTGAATTAAAAAATATCTAAAAATATATATAATAAATGTAATAAAATGTCAAAAACGAAGGTAAAATTTTATAAAATAATCCAACAATAAATGTAGAATTTCAGTTCAAAACGAAGCTAAAATCATATGAAATAATCCAACAATAAATGTCAGTTACAAATGGATACATTCATTAAAATACATTCACCATGTTAAAATTGTGTTACTATACCTACATTCACTAAGTTTTGGGAAAAAAAAAAAAACTTATGCATCATGACGAGACAAATATATATACATATATATATACATATATACATATATATATATACACATATATACATATATACACATATACACATATACACATATACATATTGTTATTAATGGTATAAATGTTTCAATCATGAATACATTTGATTAGTCCTGTTTTCAGGATTTTCGGAAAATACCCTCTATCCAAACACCGATTTATTAAATGGGTCAGTGGGCTTTTGATTTCATTTACTATTTCTTTAAGAGTTTCAGATCGAATTTCGTCATCACCCGGAGATTTTTTTGGTTTTGGTTGCAGTATTATCTCTTTGACTTCATTTTCATCAGTTGGGAATACGTACATAGTGCTGTCTACTATGTTTTCAGAATTATCAAAATCTGAAGGTTCCGTTATTTTCATTGCAAGATTTTCACCTAATATGCTATAATATTCATTGAATCTGTTGCAAATTTCTAATTGATCATGTATTATTACATCATTGTTAAGTTTTATTCCTTTTATTTTTATAATGTTTCCGGATTTGTTGCAGATTTCATTGACAGTTTTCCAGAGGCCTTTGGTACTGTTTTTATTTTTTTCTATTATTTGATTGGCATATATTTTCTCAGCTGCTAGTATCATCTTATTTAGGTTTTTTGATGTTTGTTTTCTTCCCAAAATTATCCGGATCTGTTCTCACTTTTTTATATAAATCATTTTTTCCATCAACAATTGCTATTATTTCAGGTGTTATTTTGATGAATGCACCGGCCATTGATTCTATATCATCTTGATTGTATATATCGACCCATAGTTCCTTCCCCAATTCCTGCCTGAGTTTATTATAATTGATAAATTTTCTGTTTTTTTTTTCGATTTGATTGGAATTTTGTTTTACCAGATTGAATGTCAAAGCAATGGAAAAATGATCTGTTATTCCATTTTGTATAATATAGGATTTGAAATTAACACTTTTTTTAGATTTTATGAAATAATGGTCTATACAAGATCCACAACTAGGTCGGGTAACATCGTTTATATGAGATGTAAATCCATGCGCATTCATTATATTTTTATATTCTTCTGCATAGTCGTATTCCGATAAGAAATCTATATTTATGTCACCTGTGATTATTTGTATGTCACTGCTTTTCATTGTTTCTGAATATCTGATAATTTCTGTATTGAATTGTATGGGGCAAGTGCTTGGAGATCTGTACACGGAAGTAATTATGATATCACATACCTCATTTTTTATATGTATTTGTGAAGCTTTGATTTCTCCAATATTTTGAATATTATAGGAATAATCGAGTGTATCTTTGATAAAAACCACAACTCCCTCATTTTTATTCAAAGATCCCTCATTATATAAAGTTTGGTAACCCTTCATATGGATGATTTCAATATCATTCACTATATATGTTTCCGTTAATATAATAAGATCCAGTTTCTTAGGAATTTAACTCAATAATATGGACAATTCATCCATATTTTTCATGATACTACGAATGTTCAGTTGGAATATTTCGAAATCATCATGGAGGTATTCCGTGAATTCAATAATATTACTAATTTGTTTTGCTACTACCGAATCATTTTCATATTCTCTTATATATGGATCCATCTCATATATTTCCCTGTACTTCTTTTATTATTTATTGTCAAATGAATCAGAACAAAAACATTGTAATCAGCAACAAAAAAATTGTATACAAAATAAAAAAATAAAAAATTCACAAGATGATACCTAAGCAGACTTCTGTATGGAATTTATCAGATGTGATTAGTACGGGAGGTTTGTTACCATAATATGTAGAAAAATCGAATTTAAACGGTTTTCTTCACATAAAGGATTCAATATTGAACCAGAGAAAAGGTAGATCTCAGGTGAGAAACAACTACTTTCCTGGCAAATACCACGCAGAACGTTGAATGATATTCACCTGGAAATCCATGCATACTTCCATATAATATCAATGGACATTGAATGCAAATGTTTCTTTCTGATAAGCTCGATTATGTTTAATTTATGTCGTGTTCACCTAACAATCCGCATACCGGTTTCAGGCTTCTTGGCCCTCATCAGTACGGAGTAGTCAACCAGCCAAAGGTCCAAAGAACTCTGGCTGAAGTGAGACACAACGTAAACAAACCACCATCGATCTTGTAACACCTATAGGTACGCCGGAAAAGATAAACTTTAACTGGCGGTACCAGTGACAGAAAGAAACACTCCGAAAATCTCTCACCTCGATAGGTTTCTGAATAAAAGATTCCTTCTCAGTAGGAGTGGCAAGCCCGTCTAGCATATAGTGAGAGATAAGTGCCATGTGAAGTGGAATGAATAGAAAAATCGAATTTAAACGGTTTTCTTCACATAAAGGATTCAATATAAAATTGAACCAGAGGTAGATCTCAGGTGAAAACAACTACTTTCCTGGCAAATACCACGCAGAACGTTGAATGATATTCACCTGAAAATCCATGCATACTTCCATATAATATCAATGGACATTGAATGCAAATGTTTCTTTCTGATAAGCTCGATTATGTTTAATTTATGTCGTGTTCACCTAACAATCCGCATACCGGTTTCAGGCTTCTTGGCCCTCATCAGTACGGTAGTCAACCAGCCAAGGTCAAAGAACTCTGGCTGAAGTGGGACACAACGTAAACAAACCATCATCGATCTTGTAACACCTATAGGTACGCCGGAAAAGATAAACTTTAACTGGCGGTACCTAGTGACAGAAAGAAACACTCCGAAAATCTCCCACCTCGATAGGTTTCTGAATAAAAGATTCCTTCTCAGTAGGAGTGGCAAGCCCGTCTAGCATATAGTGAATAGAAAAATCGAATTTAAACGGTTTCCTTCACATAAAGGATTCAATATAAAATTGATCCAGAGAAAGGTAGATCTCAGGTGAAAAACAACTACTTTCCTGGCAAATACCACGCAGAACGTTGAGATCTACCTTTCTCTGGTTCAATTTTATATTGAATCCTTTATGTGAAGAAAACCGTTTAAATTCGATTTTTCTATTCATTCCACTTCACATGGCACTTATCTCTCACTATATGCTAGACGGGCTTGCCACTCCTACTGAGAAGGAATCTTTTATTGAGAAACCTATCGAGGTGGGAGATTTTCGGAGTGTTTATTTCTGTCACTAGGTACCGCCAGTTAAAGTTTATCTTTTCCGGCGTACCTATAGGTGTTACAAGATCGATGATGGTTTGTTTACGTTGTGTCTCACTTCAGCCAGAGTTCTTTGGACCTTTGGCTGGTTGACTACTCCGTACTGATGAGGGCCAAGAAGCCTGAAACCGGTATGCGGATTGTTAGGTGAACACGACATAAATTAAACATAATCGAGCTTATCAGAAAGAAACATTTGCATTCAATGTCCACTGATATTATATGGAAGTATGCATGGATTTTCAGGTGAATATCATTCAACGTTCTGCGTGGTATTTGCCAGGAAAGTAGTTGTTTTTCACCTGAGATCTACCTTTCTCTGGTTCAATTTTATATTGAATCCTTTATGTGAAGAAAACCGTTTAAATTCGATTTTTCTATTCATTCCACTTCACATGGCACTTATCTCTCACCATAATATGTGATTGGAAATTTTATATATTTGGTGGTTGGTTGCTGTTTGGATGATATCAGTTAGGTTTCATTTAATTATACGATTTCTCAATTTTTCTTTTATAATAGAAAGATCTGTACCTGCGCTATTTTTCTTCTTGGGAGTTTCCTGGGTGAGTGTATTTTTTCTGTTCCTTAGTTTGGGGTTGTTTTCAGTTATATCACTTGTTTCTGGCACTGGATTCGTGTTTATAGTAATGGGTTCCTCTATGTTAGTCTCCGCAGTTATCGGAACGCTGGGTGTTTGTGGAGCACTGTTTGCCTTTATATTGTTCTTTTCTTCAATGGCCTCAAAATTTTCTACTGTGTAACCAATATCTTCAATAAATAGTCTGTTTCCTTTTATATAGCACCTCTCTGAGGAATTTCTGTATACTGACAAATACGCACGCAGTGATTTGTTTTCTCTCCTTTGTATTTCAGTCAGGTTGTTGACGATGAAAATGTTGGTCCCTCTCAGTTTCGAACAATTTTTCAAGATCATTTGTTTTTTCAATTGAGATACCAGTTCAACTTTCGACGGACTATTCACTGAACGCCCCAAACAGTAAAAGTTATTTATATCAGATTCTGCGAGACTTACATTTGAAAGTTCATTTATTGTATCACACAGGAAATGCAGTGTAATTTTTTGTGGATTTCTATTCAGACCAAAAATAAGAAAATTATTTTTCCTGTTATTTCTGTCCAGATATTCAACTCTCTTATTCAAGTCACTATTTTCCTTCTCCAAGTTCTTCAGTTTGTTCTTTAGTGACCCAATTTCCAATAATACTCTGGCTTCGGTGGCTTCAATTATATTTTTGAGTTCAGTTTTGCTTCTGATTATTTCTTCATATAATTGTTTGATTGTTATTTCTTCATTTTCTACCATTTTAAGGAAATATTTTATGAGTGGTATGCACCTGTACTATAATTTTATGATTGTTGTCGATTCTATATAGCTTACTGAATAAAGTTCTTGGTTTACCACTTGTGCATTATCAAAGTTCAATTTTTGAAAGATCAATTCACACAATTTCATCACTTGCACTAAACAATGATTTTTTGATTTTAATTCACAATTTATACTCAGTTCATTCGCAGTTTTATTGAGCGTACACTTCAATGTCTTTACTTGACTACACTTCAATGTTGGCGATAACAGTAGATATAACACTTTCACTTGATGGTTTTTTACATTTTACATAAATTGTTATTAATGTTGTCAACGTTTGAAGCTTGGCGGACTCTAACTTTCATGAATCACATTGGATCAACAATGATTAAACTAACAATTAGCTTTGTAGATATGGAGCAAAACTTATGACGTCGCCTCCCTCACTATCAGGTTGATGTCATAGCAATATGCCAAAATGCAAGCACCTGATTGGCTGAAATCATGGGCTTCAAAATTTTCCACTGAATATCATTGTAACAAAATCGTTTTCCACTTCACACTGATATCCAAATCCAAATAAAAACAAATGCTTTTTCTCTGATAAACATGCAAAGCAATTCGCTTTCGAACCAAAATCAACAACATCATTATTTTTCAGCTCAATCCTGTGAAAACCCGTGACGAAGACTTGGCAGACTTAGCGGGGATGAAAATTTCCTACGACACCTACATCAATCGGGTTCAAGAAAACGGGCCGGAACCCCTCCTTCCGGGATTAAAATACTCCCCCAATCAATTGTTCTGGATCGCGTCTGGCATCCGTCACTGCTCCAAGCATTCCAGCGAAGACCTCGAAAGATACATCGATAATTATCGATGGTCCCCTCAGCAGTTTCGCGTCAATGGGCCGCTACAAAATTTAAAGGAGTTTGCCTTCGATTTCGGCTGTCGGAAGGGATCGAGAATGAATCCAGTAGAGAAATGTGATATATGGTAGCGTGTGAACTCTTTTTTGAATACACATGATTGGTTGTTATTTATTTCAGTTCTTATAAATGATTTGAAAAGCACTGTAGGTATTGAACAAATAGATATGTTTTAATTTTATTTTGACAAAGTATACGGCATGCCAAAATTAATAGAGAAGTGTAGTTTTTTCCACGATAAGTGGTTCCGACTTAATGACTGCAGTGAAACTACCTGCGTCAATTCCATTGTGTAGACAAGAGCTTGGCAATAAACAAGCAAAGTATAAAGGGTCAGAATTTCCATAGTTATGTATTTATAGTTAATTAATCAACTAGTGTATTATTGGTGGCTATCAATGATCGAGATATTTCAACGCGAGAGCGAAGCGAGCGCGTTGATGTTCAAGATCATTAATCGCCATTTTAATATACGAGATTAATACAATTTTTTTCCGTCGACCCCGGTCCTGGGGTCAACGTGAACTTCTCGATATCCATTTCCTTCAACTAGGAGGAAACTTACAACATTTGGATTTCAAAATACATAAATTTGACAGCGCGAAGGTGATATGATTTGACATTTGAATAAAATTCGAATTCATGTATGTTCAGTTGCCTATACCACAATGATACATTGGTGGACCAAATCGACCATTTACAGGTTTATAATGGTCGATTTCAATGTATGTTCAGTTGCATATATCACAATTATGCATTAACAGATACATTGAAGGTTAATAGGGGTCATTAACGATCGATTTCGTGTAGATTAGACTCGTTAATACGGGGTCGCCGAAAAATATATGTAATTTGATAAAGATTGAGGTTCTGTGAAAAACAAGTAATGATATCCGTATGGTATGTTTATATTGATTTAATCAAAATAAATAACCTGAATAATACGAATTTTTTATTCTAGTTATATTCATTTACTGAATGTTTTGTGACCCCATTAGTAAATTGTAAATTTTGTAAATATATACATTGTCCGTCACGAAGTTGGCTACATATGGAAAAAAAAATTGTAATTGAAATTTCTGAAAAACTACTGGCGGTTAGTTTCTGCATATCTGACAACTGAAAAATCCATTGCGACTTATATCACGTGACCTCTGATTTGCCAGGAATTGAAAAAAATGTTGTTTGTGAAGAAAATGTGTTTGGAATCCACCGAAAAAAAGAAAAATACCATTTTATTCCTCTACCCTTACTAAGAAACATTATACATTCTTGTTCCAACTGGAAACAGCTCAAATAACCTAAATCACATAAGTTTGGATCAAAACTAATCAAATATTTGTGGAATAGACATTTTGCGGGAGATTAATTATGAAAACACGATTTAGTCCTGTCACTAGGTGTAGTCATGCCCTGTATATTGATGCACATGAGCTTATTCAATATTCTCAATAAAATTTAAACCAACTAAATTTGCAATTAAAACTCAATAATACATTATTTATCCTAATTGAATATTGTTCAGGTGGATGGGGAAAATAAAGAAAACTCAATAAACATACAATGTACAAATTTTCAATATTCTACGTGACCACCTTCGCGCTTCATACACAGAATTGTTCCGGAAAACATTTCGCAGCGGACATTTTTCAACATAGTTCTGTTGATGAGTGCTGCACAATTGCTTATACAAATTTCTAAAAGTTTTACATTTCAAAATGGACGTTGTTCATAAACATTGTTTTTCAGGTAACCCCATAAAAATAAATCACACGGTGTCAGGTCTGGAGATTACCTAAATAACGACCTATCCACTGCTCACCAAACTCATTGATCAAACACTTCCGTACTTCATTCGTAATATGAATAGAAGCCCCATCTTGTTGAAAGAATGAACAAATCCACTCTTGTGATGGTAGGTTGTCCATAAATGTAGATATCTCGGTGCGTAAAAAGTAAAATGCAAATTTTGGTCGTATGCCTTCCATTAAAAATTTCAGCTACTTCTCTTGTGCTATGATAATTAAGGCAATACTCTTTATATTTTTGCTTGTATACTCAATTTTGGAGCCATTTCTACTGATAGTTCGAGAAACACAAATACTGATAAAGAACGACAACTCCAACAAAATTGTCAACAAGTTATTGTGACATTTGTTATTGTTACAACAAAAATATATATTTTATTCAAAACCGCCTTATAAAATTCAAAAATATAGCTTACTCCTTGAAGTTCAAATTAACTGACCAATATTGAATTTAGCAAGGATAAATAATGTATTATTGAGTTTTGATTACAAATATTAGTTGGTTTGAATTTTATTCACGGATTGAGAATATTGAATAAGCTCAGGCGCACTAAAACGTTTGATATAAGTTCAAGTCATCGCTGACAACGATTTAATTATATTGTGTTGAATGATTTGGTTTCGAAAAGCTTGTCGCACGAATTGTGATAAAATTAATAATTCGGAGTTGTAACTTACCAACCAATCATTGTCCAATGAAATTAATTGGTACTTACTTTCATAAACACCCGACAAGCTTTTTGAAACCGAATCATACAACAAAAAATAATTTAATCATTGTCAGCGGTGACTCAAACTTATTTCATACGTTTTTCAGTGCACGGCTTGAATCAAAGTGAAAGATAAACGCCATGTGAAGTGGAATAAAAATAGAAAAATCGAAGTGCAGTCTTCTTCACAACAAAAGTTCAATATAAATTGAATCAGAAAATGGTAGATCATAAGGGAAAAACAACTACTTTCCTGGCAAATACCACGCAGAACATTGAATGATATTCACCTGAAAATCCATGCATACCTCCATATAAGTGGACATTGAATGCAAATGTTTCTTTCTGATAAACTCGATTATGTTTAATTCATGTCGTGTTCGCCTAACAATCCGCATACCGGTTTCAGGCTTTTTGGCCCTCATCAGTACGGAGTAGTCACCAGCCAGAGGTCCGAAGAGCTCTGACCGAAGCGAGACATAACATAAACAGAACCATCATCGAGTCTATAACACCTATAGGTACGCCGGAAAAGAAAACTTTTAACTGGCGGTACCTAGTAACAAAAAGAAACACTCCGAAAATCTCCCACCTCGATAGGTTTCTAAATAAAAGATTCCTTCTCAGTAGGAGTGGCGTGGTATACGCCAGGAAAGGAGTTGTTTTTCCCCTGTGATCTACCATTTTCTGGTTCAATTTATATTGAACTTTTGTTGTGAAGAAGACTGCACTTCGATTTTTCTATTTTGATTCCACTTCACATGGCGTTTATCTTTCACTATATGCTAGTCGGGCTTGCCACTCCTACTGAGAAAGGATCTTTTATTTAGAAACCTATCGAGGTGGGAGATTTTCGGGGTGTTTCTTTCTGTCGCTAGGTACTGCCAGTTAAAAGTTTCCTTTTCCGGCGTACCTATAGGTGATATAGACTCGATGATGGTTCTGTTTATGTTGTGTCTCGCTTTGGTCAGAGCTCCTCGGACCTCTGGCTGGTGACTACTCCGTACTGATGAGGGCCAAAAAGCCTGAAACCGGTATGCGGATTGTTAGGCAAACACGACATAAATCAAACATAATCGAGCTTATCAGAAAGAAACATTTGCATTCAATGTCCATTTATATGGAGGTATGCATGGATTTTCAGGTGAATATCATTCAACGTTCTGCGTGGTATTTACCAGGAAAGTAGTTGTTTTTCACCTGTGATCTACCATTTTCTGGTTCAATTTATATTGATCTTTTGTTGTGAAGAAGACTGCACTTCGATTTTTCTATTTAAATTAAAGTGTTTTCGTTAGTTATTTTTTTATCAAAATTAGTTCCAGATACAATGATATTTTATTTCATTTCGAAAAAAATATATAAATTCCAAGTTTTTGGGTGAATTCAATAACAGTGGATAATCAGTATGAATGAATGAATCTGAAAAACGATTCCTCAGATTTTGGATCGAGAAGAATTGTTGTAACTTTTCACGTTGAAAATTCGATTATAGCAATCATATGATGAGACTCAAATCGCACTTAGTAAAATTTCCAGGCAGAACGCTTTCTCGAAAATTTCAAAAAATTTTGAGCGGTAAAACCCCTAGCACTACCCTCAAACAAATCTAGTCCTTTAGCTTCCATTCAAATGCAGATAACATGAACCTGAACAATTTCTCAAAAATATGATATTGCATAATACCTACAGCATTCAGGGATCTATATTATAGAAAAATTGGGAATATATTGCATTCATTCATTCGATAAAACCATGAGAATAAAACTATGTGGTTCACCATTGATTTTTTCAACCTAGAAAAAATATTCAAATAAGTCTAACTTGATTCTAATGACAATAATTACAATGTAGATGGACAGGTTGTACCCATTTCTAGCACTGTACATGACCACTCCACTAAATGAATATTATGCCAATGATAATTCAAGAATATCAATAATATGAGCCATCCTTCACAACGGTTAATTTTTTTCCAGAATGGAATGTGCTGTTGGAATTCACTTTGTTGGGTCACACGTTGAGACCACAAAATCAGTTTCCTAGAATTGAAACAAACTATAAAGTGGTATATATTTCACCGTCTTCCAATTGTTAGTGCAAACCGTATCAATTACCAATGAAATTGAGGAAATTGATTCATTGATGGATTTGTCTTTGCCACAGTATAAATCTACAGAAATATCATATGCCGGAATTCAATATTCGCGCATGTGCAGTGGTATTTGAGCGCCGGTTTGAAAAACGACAGACTGATTATCATGACTTCAATTTGTTTACAAGGGTGTTATGGAGTGTTGTCAATATTGGTAGTTGATTAATTTATGTATATAACGTCTCTTTCTGAAGTAGTCTTCGCAAATCCAGTGTGTCACTGCTCAAATCAGAACATGAGATGGCTGCAAATATTAAGCCTGTTCTGTTTTGATCATTTATCAGCAGATGGTGCCGTCATTGAATATATGTCCATTGCTGGCAACCAATTTCTGTCTCAAGTATTGTTCATTGAAAAAGAACAAGGTTGGTCAACGTACCTTCAGTTCAACAGGAATGGTTTTCAGTCACGTCTATTATGGTTTTTTCCCGAATCAGGTGCAGAAATATAAAAAGTTATCAGATTGTATGGTACCTTCCAGATACTTGAGTGAGGGGTGTTGTGGATGATTCCTAAAATAGTGTACATGGATATTTCAACCATATCTTGATGCGGATTTTAAAATTGATATTTACCCATAGATCAATTGGAAAACATTTTAGAAAGAAAAGGTGGCGAAGTACTTGGGAATTATATATAATGATGTAAAAGTATTGCAATCCACAGTAGAAAAAAAACCGCTTCTGGGCCTCATTCCATAACAAAACGAACCATGAGACTCTTACCTAACACCAGTTTTCCAGTTCTTGCCCTCCTAATCAACGTATGCTAGGGATTTCCCACGTTCGTGGAAGGCCACAAATACAGTCATGATCTCAAATCAGAGGTCAACGAGTTTGATCAATGAACCTGCAAAACTATTCGAACTAACATTGAAATTACGGATCATGGAACACATTAAAATTAATGACATAATTCCTGCCTAAGGGACAGTTTCAGATCAGAACATTCTACATATAACGCGCTATTTGAATTGATGTGTTGGTAGAAACATCAACTCGTGCCAGCAATTTTCCTCGATATTCAAAAAGCTTCTGACAAAGTCAGGCATGCCGGACTCATTAGAAAATCACTAATAAAAAATTTACGTGAACTCGAGTGGAGATGGGAACAGCACTACCCGATCCCCCCATACCCCTCAAGCAGATGCCCCCAAGGCTCAGTCCTAACCCCAATACTTTTCTCAATATATGTATATGATATTTCAAAAACCTAAGAAATCATTCAATATGGGGATGATGGTTTTATACTTTTCAGCACTACACCAAACTCCTAAATAGGACGTCCCAAAAAAATATTGCATGGATTTTCGAATTAGTGCAGAGCCTATAGGTCCAACCGTATAAACCGAACACCGAGAACCTCCACCATAATCTCGAAAAATCCAAGAAGAAAGGAGACGTCGAGAAATATTCTTCTTTATGTGATTGAGGAATTGATTTATTTTATTTTCCCCTCACAATACCAAAAAGTATAACAAAATAAACAAAACAACAACAGAAAAAGACAAAATGAACAAAAATTACAAACAGAAAGACAACAGAAAAAAACAGACATACAAATACAAACAAATGTAGGAAATACCTGTTTTATGAATAGCATGATCCAGTGTCTTTCGAACACCAAGGTTTTGTTGGAATTTATCAAGAATGGTTTTTGTATGGAGAATTCAAATACTACATCAAGAATGAAAATCAATCTAGTGAAATCTTTTATATCTTTGATGGAAAATATCTGGAGTCCTGACACTTCTCGGAAAATGGTTCAATCATAACGTCCCAGCAGATTCGGAAGAGTTTCTAAGATACCTTCTGATAGGTTGACATGAAGATTTGAACAAGGCGAGTGCAGAGAATCATCCATCACCAAACGATTTTGTTATCATGAATGATAATCAGAAAGCTTCCATTTCTTGGACAAAATATCAGTCTACTCATAATTCCAAAATTGTGGATACATTTGCCGGTCAGCTGAAGTCTAAATTGAGATGTACTTTTTGTAATTACTGCTTCGTTACTTTTGAACCTTTCTGGGTACTTTCAATCCCTATTCCAGACTTGCCAAACGAAGTCATGAATTTAACACAATGTATTGAATGTTGACAGAATAGGAGAGTTTGACTGACGATGAGAGCCCATACTTCTCAACTTGTGGAATGAAAATGGAATTCAAAAAGATGATTCGTATACAAACATTTCCAAACATTTTTGTTGTACATTTAAAACGTGTTTCTTCGACTGATGGCAGTAAATTGGACAATGTGATTAATTTTCCAATACAAAATTTATATTTGGACCAATATTCTGCTCAGGATGGAACTAATACTCTTTATAATATCTACGCCATATCTAATCATAGCGGCAGCATTTCCAATGGACACTATACGGCATATTGCAAACACCCTTATTTCAATTGAAGGCACCTCTTCGATGAGTTCCATGTATTTTCCAAGATTGATTCTCTAATCTCCCAGGGAGCATGTGTCTTTTCTATGAGAAAGTTGATGGTCTGAATTTTGATGGTGTTGTTGGTTTTTCCGGGTTTTTCCCCAACTGAAACAGTAAATGCGCTATCACTTCTAGTCCCGGACCTTAATCAAGATTTTCATCTTGATATTATTTTATTTTTAAAACTTCGCTTTTGTATTTTTAAATTGATTTTCTCAATAAATTTTTTATATTTGCAAAAAAACAAATGTACAAAACAAACAGGAAAGATTTGTTGAAAATATAAACAGGATGTTCATAAAATCAGATGTGGAATCATCTGCGACTGGAATAGAAAATCAAATAACTATCTGAATGAAAATGCAAATTTTTCAATTTCAGATTTTTTCTTTCGAGTTAGGGTTTTTTCAGAATATCTATCAGATGTAGTTCAATGTCCAGCGTGGCTTTAGCCGGGGAAGTAGTTGTTTCCTGTTAGACATTCACAAAAAATAACTTCATTTTAATCGTGGATTTTTCAATTCACAGAAAAATCTTTCTATCAATATTCAATTGAGAATGTTTCCCTTTTCAAACAGGAAAGGATAGAAACGAACAAAACAAAGAAAAATATAAACACACAAGCAGACCCCAAAAAACTATTCTAAAAATCCACCAATTGAATGTTGTTCTTCTTCAGCTCTTACACTAGAGATTCAAAGACAAATTCTAAATATCAACTGTAAGAGAGAACTGTTGAGATATTTAGAACGGTGCAATTATATGCAAGAGGTTTTTCACTGCACGCTTCCTCAGAGCCTCCAATGGTATAGATTTACAGAAGGACTATGGCTCCAGCTTCATGAATGGGGGTGACTCTTGACTATTTCCATTGCTCTGGTAATATACCTGTTTCAAAAGTTGTATTTATTATATGTAGTAATGGTACAATGATATTTATGTGGGTTTTTTTGATTGTGTTGACCTCCATTCCATCTGGTCCGGGGCAAGAGTAGTTTTTCAGGTTTTCAATTATCTCAATAACTTAGAAACATTGTGGGAAATAGGGAGCTATCGTTCGAAAAATTTGGGACGGGGGACTCTCGTACTTCTGCTGAAAAATATGCTGGTGCCCCATCTAGCTGAAATCACATTTCATTTTTGATGTGATTAGGTAGTTGTTCGATCAGCCTGGGGAAGTGTTTTCTGAGAAATCGAAGAAACTTTGTCCATTCAATTTTCGATCGAAAAAATATGGTCCGACAACATAATTATTCACAATACCGCCCCATACATTGAGGCTCCGTTTCTATTGATAATCGTTGAGATGAAGTTTATGCGTATTTTCGATACTACCTATATCAATGATAGTTGTGCCTGTTAACGAATCCGTTCCTGTGGGAGGTTCTTTCATCGGTAAACATAATGCTCCTCAGAAATCTTGCATTTTTCGTTATTTTATTCTGCATCGTCCGACAAACTGAACTCTCTTACAAAAATCTGCTCCTATCAGTTCATGGTGCAATTGCACGTGGTAAGGGTGAAATTTGTTAGATTTTAAACTCCTGGCATCTGAAGATTTCAGAATCTCTAAATCTCTGCTTATTTCCCTAACATTCAATTCAGGATTTTCTGACGATGCAACACTGAAAGCTAATTGGTTTTCATCAGTCAATACTGTTTCAAAACTTTTCAATTGTAGATACCTTCTATCAGGATCAATAGTCTAATTTTGTATTTCGTGCAATGTAATATTTTCCAATCGCAGAACACTTTCCACCTATAAGGTTATATTCAGTGCTTGGCTGCGAAGTTAGTGAATGATGGATGAATTTTATTTCTTTCAACTAATTGTCAAAGTATCATTTACTCCACAGGCAAGAACAGGGGAGAAGCAGTTTTTCTCACCCCAAAATAAAATGAAAATATATAGAATTGAAATGTTAACAGAAAATGAAAACAGAGTCAGATAGCTGTATCTAAGAAACCAAGAAGATTCATAGAGGGGACATATTTGAACCAGATTGATTAGAATTGTGCAAAAATTAGGGATAAAACTACTTCTGACTTTTGATTTGGCGGAATGGATCAAAGGGTGGATATTTAGAAATTAATAGTGAATAGAAAATGATATCCCGATTGATTTGTTGAAAACATGACCAGGATGTTCATGAAATCAGATGTGGAATCATCTGCGACTGAAAAATGAATGTTAGTCACTATCTTCCATCGTCAAGATAACCTCTTGTGGGGTATTCATGTTGAAAAGGAAAAAAAAATTGTTTTCTGTTAGACAATCACAAAAAAAAAACAACATTTTTATCGTGGATTTTTCAATTCACAGAAAAATCTTTCTATTCAATATTTAATTGAGAATGTTTCCCTTTTCAATATCCCGATGTATCCACTCAAATCATTATTTATTGACAAAATATATTATCAATGTTCTTTTTCGTGCACCGACAGCTGAAAATAGCCCATAACAAAATAAAACTGGAATTCCAATTTAAATAATGGCCATCAAATCATTTCGTAAGTAACGTAATGCCAGCAACAAACCCGAGGGAATATTTTCCTCTGAGTAATGCTCGAACTCTCCTTCCATAGCCTGCTTGATTATATTTCATGAACCATTGGACGTTTGGAGATATATCTATTGGATATTGGAATTCAACAACCTCAAATTTTTCACGATAAACAATTCAAAGTGATTATTCCGATTCATGAAATACCGAACAAATTTCCATTTCAAAATTCAATAACGATATTGCAACTGAAATAAAACACTATTGAAGGAACTTGGCATTTCGAATGCTTTCTTTTTACACTCTCAGACTGGGAATGGTCCAATTCAAATAATGGCCATCAAATTATCGAATGTTATGACGGCAAAAATGAATTCTTGAAATCATTTTCGAATTGTTCGGAGTATTTGATGAATATACAGTGTGTCCCATATGAAACTTTGCCGCAATTATCGCTTTAATTCGTATCACTACCTTTTTGCATATAATAACACTAGTGTGTAAAACAACTATTGGATTCGAATACACGTTCCTCGTGAATTATCTGTAGACTATTGTAGAAATATTGAAAAATACTTGAACGCATGAAATGAATGGATGGAGCAGGTAACATTTTTATTGAAGATGGTTTACTAGTTTTGAGTAATAATATTCATTGACCACCAATTTCTATGTTTATATCACGATTTAGAAAATAATTAGAAGGACGTGTGTGATAATTGTATTACGGGCATTTTCGAATGAAAGATCAATCTTCTCTGTATGTTATTTCATCACTTGCTATCTGACTAGAATTCAATTCAATTCCAGGAGGAATAGCGTGGAAAGTTTCCACAGCATTATGACTGGAAAATTATTGGAATTGAATAGAAACACTGTATAATATTTCAAGAAACTATAAAAATACTGCAATTGTATAGGGTGTTGAAAGTTTTGGGTCTGTGACAAAAGATATATTACTGTACACTTGGTGTTTTCAATTGATTATTTACTTAGATAAGAAAATATAGTTAATATATATTTTTATAACATTTTATTCGCCAAGTGATTGCGAAACCCAATTCCCTTCGAAAGAGTTGTGCTAGCGAGGATTCAAGAAATGCGATATAAGATTTGTTAAAAAATCGCCAAATTATTTTTCCACCGAAGATTCTGTTTTTGAAGTCTCTGGACCATCTCGTGACTGAAAGACATATGGATACTTGGCATTTGCACTGATTCTAACTTTCAGCACACTATGTATGGATAATAAAAAAATGATCTTCCACAAATAATTAACAGAAATGGAAAATTTTCATTCAAAATCTTTCAAGTGGTTGTAAAATGAACATACCTCAAAACCCCTTGAGCATCCCAAAAATCAATTCAATACCTATTTTACCGAAAAGTTCCTTGCGAAGGTTACGATACCATCATTTCCTTCGAAGTCCATCGACAGCTCAACCTAAAAACACGATTAATTCACTAAAAGCACCAAATAAATAAATAAAAATTCCAATAAAGGCAATGAGGGAAAGGAGAATCCCTCAAACTGAGTGCATTATGAAAATGTATTCAATGTTATTCATATGCACATTTACATGTTCTTGGGTTCATGTTAGTCCATGAATGAGAAAAAATATTTGCACTATGCTGCTTCTAAAGTCTGTCAATAAAACATAAAATAGTATTTATTTGTCAATACTTTACCTCCATATGGATAATTGCTCACTATAGCCAATATTCCGTGCCATTTCCTAAATTCATGGCGCTTAAGGAATATCTTGAATTTGTCCAGTATTCTTGTATGCCTCCTTAAGGCAATTAGGAATTCCGATAATTCACATACCGACATAAAAATTAGAGTCTCTAGTCACCATTTTATTCAAGAGAATGTTTTCCTTGATGACGAATGTTGAGTTCTCAGGGAGCTTTTTCTCCAATTGAAACTTGGGTTGAGAATATTTATTGCTCATTGATAGAAGTCCTAGAAAATTCAGAAGGTACATGAAAATGCAAAGTAGAAGGTGTCCATATTGAAATTTTTTTAATTATTTTGAAGATTTTTTCATTGTAATATTTTCTTTCTTTCCAGTTTACTTCCCCGCAATCGGATGCTATTTTTCAATTCAATGGACACCCTGACTGGACATAATTTAAAAAGAAAAATTCACTTGATAAGAAATAAGGAACATTTTGTCGGTGCGCTTTCAATTTCCAAAGAATAGTTGTATAACCGATTTGCAAGTTGATTTTATATTCTTTGGATTATTGTTTTTGTCCAGAGTGTCTTATGTCTTATGCCTTATGTCTTGTATTATACGTAAGATTTATATAACTCAGGTTTTTTCGGTTTTTGAGAACGTATAATTGCCTAAGGTCTAGCATTTTCAATTATCTGAATAGTAGATCTGATTTGTTGAAAATAATCTTTGAAAACTGTTTTTTTTTAAATATCAAGTTTTTTCAGGTATGTTGGTGCTGCTCCATCCCAACCCAAAATTCCATTTGCAGGACGTGACTCTATGAGTGCATAGTAAATTCTAATCATTTGCGGGGAATCTAAAATGTTTTGTTGATACTTGAATAATACTTCGTTATATTTTCGTTACTTGGTCAACATGAAAGTTCCACCTCAAATGCCTCTCAATCAGATATTTGATTTTTTCCGTTGATTGTATAGCTATGTCCTCTGTGATTTCTAGTGTTTCGTATGGTGGTAGTAAGTTGGCATAGCATGAAAATGATAAGTACAATATTATATCGTAGTTGACGAAGGGTAGTTTTTTGTTGAAACAATCGAAAAGTTTATTGGTGTCTTTCTATGATTTAGTTTTCAGTTCGTTCCAGTTATCAGCACTATACAATTTGACAATGGCCACGTTTATACCGTGTCTTGTTATGCAGACTAATGATTATATTCCAACCAAATTCTGTTAGTCAGTGTGGTATGAACTGTGCACTTGGTCAAAGAACTAGCTCAGTTTGATACCGAAATTTGTTGTGTACCAGACTTTAATACTAAGTTGGCGAAGATGGTGTTAACAGTATGATAAGTTTTACCAACCGTAACTGTAAATTTTGGTTTGATAGAATGCTAAGCGTCCTGTTGTGGTTATCGCACAGGCTGAATGAACTGAATGGAAACAATAGCCACAAAGAATAGAGCGAGAGAGTTAGTGAAAAATATATTTTGTGATTCCTAACCTTAGTTTCCGCATCATTACCACGGAAATTGTTTAATATATTTTTGTTAGTATTTTTATATAAAATGAGTTGCTGCAGTTCAGAACCTCCTATAAAAAAGTCCAAAGGTATTCATTGGACAGATGAAGAAACCAGTGCGTTCCTCCAAATATTTTTGGACAAGAAAATTATATCAATTTCAGATGGCAAAGAATTCAAACACCTAGACATTCACAAGAGCCTTGAAGGAGACATGTTGAGTGGAGACTTTACAAAAACTGCTGAACAAATGAAATTTAAAATGACTCAGCCTGAGCTCACTGATATCCAGACATTGTCATTGACAGATGACAATTCCGAATTAGATAGCAGAGTTTCAAACCTTTATCTTGGTTACATGACTCAATAAATACCAAACCAGAACCGAGCTGGTTAATTAATCATTTGACAACACGATGTAAATAAACGATTACTAAAACATTTGGTTTGAATTTGGTCACATACACTTGGTAAGGTTACCAAATTCACATGCAGTATAAACGTTGCCAGTATCATCGGCGAAGCAAACAGGAATTCCAATAGAATCGCGTACAAGTATATTGTTAATATAAATCATGGAGAGGATTGAGCCTAGGACTGTTCCTTGGGGTATCCCGCATCTTATAATACGTGCCCTGCATTCTATAATACTTCTTTATATCATATATTGCTGTTGTGATATGAATTGTTGTGTAGATGTTCCTATTGAAAGTTTATACGGTGACGCATGTTACAATCATAGACAGTCACTGATAGATATGGCCACAATTTGCAAACAAATGAACAAAATGAATGCTGAATGGTACCAATGCTCGACCCAAGTGTTTTATGGGCGTTTCAATATTTATTTGTATGATCATATCGAACTACTTGTATATATTTACTCATTTTTATTATGTTTTGCATCTCAATTCCAATTGTGATTTCTATATCGTAGGCATCCTGGGCTGAGCCGTAGAAAAACAACAAATATCGAAATCCTCTGGGATAATTTTCAACACCATCACTGTATCAGTTCACCCATAAATCACACCAGATTCCGGTACATTTTCCACCCAGTATTCCGTTATTGCCAGAAAAGTTCGTTCATGCCGAAAATGTAGAGGTACAGTAACTGGAAGATCCTACGCTGGACTGCAATACTTGTGAATACCAATTTCCTATCGTGTCCACGCTTTGTTTCCGTTCGTCGAATGGTTTTTGTAGCAGCAATCGATGAGCAGCCTCCCGGTCAGGTATAGATAGACAGTTTCTAATATTGTGTCTCGTTCACGGGGATTTGTCCGCTGAAAAAAATTATAAAATTTTTTTCTCACATTTTTTGCAGTTTTTATGAGCTGGATGAAGCTCATTTTCTGTTTGTTATCACGTTTAATCCCTGGTTTTTGATATAACATTCTCCCAATATAAAAACGTGTGTGGTCGGGGTTCTCCGTTAGGAACGATGTTCCTTCACTTCTTTTATCATCCTCTATATCACGCCCCATATTTTGATGTGTTAGGCTAACCATTTTTTCTAAATACTTTTGTCAATTTTTAAATGTTTGGATTTTTCTTCACTTTTGTCAGTTGTTCGGAAAGTGTGGTGAACAAAATGTTTCTTCTGGGCAAAGGTTTTTTAGCGTGTTTTCCTCACTTCCATTTCCATTCCCCACATTTTTTATGGGTTACACTCACCACTTTCTTTCCGTTTCACTCAGTGTTTTTGAAATTCTTTAGGTTCTTCCATAGTCTGCGCTAACCTCGACTCGGGCGGTCTTTTCGGCCTCGGACCTGGTGCCTGGTTCTCCAGTGTCTTTATAAGGTTTATTATTACTCTTATTTCTACTTCAATAATAATAATTATAATTATAATAATAATGATGATAATAACATGCCTTTATTCATCATCTTAAATGGTTTGAAATTGAATATTTAACAATAATGATGAATGGGCGGGGTTCAGCTATTAAAGGGTACACACTTAATCTATAAATTCTACAGAAACATTCAATATTAATATCAATATATGTTAACATAAAACGAGTAAATAGAATAGATATGAAGAATAGAAATAAAAATGATAAAATTATTAAGTATTGTGACTGAGAAATTACATAGAGTTAGAATTGAAGCCTCTTTGTACATGTGCCAAAAATAATTGCTAGAGTCATCAGAATTATAAAAACATCATTACCTTGTTTCGAAGACGACTTTCAAATGTTTTTTAAAATTTCTCAAACTGAAGTATTTGGGTTCATGTATATGTATAGAGCAAAGAGGAGGGTTCCCAAGACAGAACCCTGTGGAACGCCGTTATGTCTTCTTAAGGAAGAAGATTGTTCACTATTCAAATTGACAGATTGAGTTCGTCCCGTTAGATAATTCCCCCGGAGTGAAACTGCACCACGAGAAATACCAAAACATTTCAGTTTTTCACATAAAACAGACGGATCCACAGTGTCGAAAGCTTTGCTATAATCTAATAGAATGGGACAGGTGGATTTTTCCTCATCAATTGCCTTGAATATATCATCTGAGACTCAATGCTGTAGTTGTACAATATTTGGGGCGGAATCCAGATTGAACGTCAGTTATAAGATTCGTCATACTAGTATAAGTCGTCACCTGTTCTTTTATTATCATTTCGAACGCATTCGAGAGGGTTGAAAGAATGCTGATTGGTCTTATATCTGAGAGTTCTGCTGGATTATTACATTTTGCTAAAGGTCTCACATTGGAATTTTTCCATACTGAGGGAAATGCATTGGATTGAATAGCAAAGTTAAAATATATGTAATATAATCCAATAAATGAGATACTATCAAGTGCAGCATGCGAATAGAGATTTCATCAGACCGTTCAGCATTGCTTCCAATTTCATTGAGATATTTCAAAATAGTTTTCGAACACACGGTACTAAATTTAAAATCAGGCTCGTGTGAAAGTATTTCGTATTTATCGAGCAGAGCAGTTTGTCTCTGGGTTTTACTCAGTACTGATGAATTGGTGAAATGTTCATTTAGATGATCCAAGTTATCAGTTGTGGAGGAATTCTAGGTGAAGATTTATCACGAAGAACTTCAAGGGATCAAAAGATAATCCAGGTATGTAGCTTTCTCTCTATGTATGACACTACCGACATAGTTCCGTGAGTCCTTATAGTAATTCCATGACCCAGTTATTTTTAGTTTTTTATATCGTCGAAAAGCTTTATATTTGAGTTGAAGCATTTGTTGTATGTTATAAGTAATCCAAGGTGATGGTACGTAGGTTATCGTACGGTAAGGCGCATGAGCATCGAATATATATATATATAACCTGATTATTGAAAAAAGTTAGCATGTCATCTACGTTATCAAATTGATAAATGGTATTCCAGTTGCCATTGCATAAGTCTCAACTGAAAGAGTTAACTTCAAAAATACTGAAATTGCGGTAGGTAATGTATTTGACGTATTTTTCTTTGGGTAAATCAATTTCACACGTGATTGCTAAGTGGTCTGGAATACCATCGATATCCAGCACATTTATTGATTAAAAATGTTGTGAGTTACTGACAATCATCTATCTAGTTGGGGTGTTTATTAACTGAACCAAATTCTATAAATCGAATATATCAAGTAACAATTCATTTTCACGATCATGCATCAGCAAATCAATGATGAGATCACCAACTATGATGAATATATGATTTTCGGGTATAAAGTTGATTACAGCATCCTCAAGCTCATTTGAACAATTTGTCATGGTGAGGGAAGGCGGGTGGTAAACAACAGATACAATGATTGACTTATGTTTATATTTTATGAATACCCATAGTTCTTTACGTAGAAGGCAACACCTCCTCTTAGGCCATCCTTATCCACATGTTGAAGTTCGTATTCCCTAATAGCAAATATTCTGATATCATTCCTAAATCCTTCACATTTTCTTCAACAGGTGATGGAGTTCTGCCTAATTCATAGGTGTAATTAGTAATAATTTTTTCCCAGTGAATGTATCTACCAGTATTAAAAAGAAGTTTGTTTTCTTCTGACCAACGCCATATATATATATATATATATATATATATATATATATATCAAGATCTTTCTGCAAACTTTCACAATCAGAAACATTTTAAATTCTCTTCAATATTTTCAAATCTTCAGCAACCAAATATCACTCTGAGAACTGAATGGCATCTGGTAATGAACTTATCAAACATAGGTGAAAAAGTGGTTCCAAATTGGATCCTTGTGGTACTCCTGACCTTGTGTTGATATTTTCCGATGTGCATTCCCTAAATACAACGTACTGTTGTCTCCCCTTTAGATATGACACAAACAGATTGATTACTTCTTTTGAAAACCCAAAGCTAAACATTTTTCTCATCAACACATCATGATCTACTATGTCAAAAGCTCTACGAAAATCGGTGAACACCACGTCAACTTGCCGTCGGCTGTCAACAATTTCTCCCACTGTTTCTGTAAAACTTATTAATTAAATTTGTAATGGCAGATTTTTTCGTCATGAAACCATGTTGTTCTGGCGATATTGAAGGACTAACGAAGTCATATTTTTTTTTTGTATAACGTCCTTTCAAATATTTTGCTTGGAACGCAAATCAAAGCCACAGGTCTATAATTGACAATTTCTTTTTTTTTCTAGATTTGAAAATTGGACATACTTTAGTTTTCTTCCAAAGAGAAGAATATTTATTTATTGCTAAGATGAGATTGAAAATTATTCTTAGTGGGGCCAGTAGGAAATCCGCACATCCCTTGATAATATAAGCGGGTATTTATTGAGGGTCACAAGGGTTGAAGTAATATACATTTTCCCATTGCCAGATTCTTTGGTGGTCGTGAACATTTTTATTCCATTCAATACTTTTTTCTCTGTTAGCCTTCACTATGGACACCCTCTGGAATTATTCAAATCGCCGTGATACCAAGTTGGGAATCCCCCAGGATCAGAAAAGGAATCAAAAACCTCATTTAAAAAAAACATTTCCAATGAAAGGAAAATCATGAGCGCAGGCTTCTAACTACTCCTGTTTCAACATCCCGTGCGGTTCATCCTAATCTTCGACACCTCGTAGGGCAAATGGTAGAGGAATTAGATGATTTCTCGAAACTACTTGATCCTCGGGACCACCCCCTTAAGAGATTTGAAACAAAGAGAAATTACTTCACAACTGTCTATACCATTGTTCTGCCAAGTATTATCCATCGGATCTACTGTATAAGGGATAATTGCAACTAATTAAATCAGAGGGGATGTAATTAGTAGACGATGTTAATGTGGAACTATCTATCAGATGTGAGTACACCTGTCGGGAGGTTAAATAGCGGTTGGGGATACGGGAGCCCTGAAGAAGTATAGTGAGGTACAATTGGACCGAGAAACTGTTTCTGGTAGGAATAATCAGAGAGGGAATTCTAATGAAATTGAGCTCGAAATACGTTAGGATAGGAAGTCAACCCTCCAAGAGCAACTGACCTTTTTGCGTTTCCGATATAAAATAATAATAATAATAAAAAGTTGATTCACTAAGGAACAAGAATGTTTATGTAATAAAGGTGGTTATAGCAAATAAACATGGGGTACCACAGAAGCTTCAGTTCCGGAAGACTATCGCTTGTACGTGGTTTCGTATGTATACAATGTAATGATGACAAAGATTGGAATAATAAAGTATATATATATATATACATATATATATATATATATACATATATATATACATATATATATATATATATATATATATATATATATATATATATATATATATATATATATATATAGTTTTGAGTTTCTTGAACCAGGAATATACAATGGAGTTTGAGTTTCTTGGGGTTTCGGTTCTTTTTGTAAATGACAAGTCTTCTTTTAGGAGATAAATTATTTCATCGACGTTTCGACCGTGTCCACGGTCTCCTTCAGGAACTACAAATATATTTTACGTTGACACAAAGATCCAATATTAATGATGAAATCGACTTACCTAAAAGAAGACTTGTCATTAACAAAAAGAACCGTAACCCCAAGAAACTCAAACTCCATTATATATATATATATATTTATATATATAATATATATATATATATATATATATATATATATATATATATATATATAAACAGTGGGGAATAACGGGGATCTTCAGTCAGCACAAGTGTTGAACTATGGAAAACTCTTTAATACGTTGGACCGAGCTTTCGTTTCAATTTTGAAACTTCTTCAGGGTCCTTAAATATGTAAATTACATTATTGAGAAAAATAATAATTAAAAGGAAGGAAGTACCTACAGTAATCTAAGTAATTGATTAATGAACATTAACTTGAAAAAAAATGTAAAATATGTGAATATTTGTCGGAATGGTGTTATATCTTTGACGTTTCGAGTGACATTGAAGGATTTGAAATGACAACCTATGATTATTCGTCAGAAAAATATGAAATATGTAGTGGGTGTGTTAATTTTTTTATTAAATTTTTTGAGAATCATCAGTTGTAATCCATTTGTGAAAGATAACTGTAGATTTTGCTAAGATTTTCGATATCTGTTTTTTTGTTCATATTTTGATTGGATTTAATAATTTCAATCATTTCAAGAAATAATCTTTTAGATAATTTTTTTTCTGAATGTAAAACTTGTGCTTCCTCGAATGATATTTTATGGCCTGTTGCAATAGCATGTTGAGCTAATGCACATGATTTCTTGGTGAGTCTTATATCACTTCTGTGAGAGATAATACAATTATTCAAAGTTTTTGAACTTGTACCAATATAGTTCAAATCACAGTTGTTACATGGTATGCTATAGACAACATTTGATTTCTTCAAATCTGGTGTGGGATCTTTTAACCTCGTATTTAAATTTCCAATAGTCTTGATATTTTTTTTGGAAATTTTTATGTTACTTTTATTCTTGAATAATTTAATTATATTTGATGATAGAACTCCTATATCAGGAATTGAAAAATAAATTTTCCTTTCATTGTTATTTTTTGAATTTTGATTATTTGTGTTATCATTATTAATTTGTATTTTGACATAAATCCGATAAATTTTAAGAAAAGTAAATAACTACAATAAAAATTTACAATTTACAATTGAATTAGAAAAAAAAAAGTATTCCGTTTATAGATACTAGAATAATTCGTAGAGAAAACAACTCACTAATCACAGATTGGTATATGAAACCAACAAACTCTGGAAGATACATAAACTATCATTCCTTCCACTCGGAAAGAATGAAAATAAATTAAATTCTTTGTATGAAAAAAAGAATCAAAAATTTTAAAAAATTTTTAAATAATTTTCCCCAAAAAACTTCTTATCAGAATTATTTTCAATACCAACTCTGATAGACAAATTAATAATGACACAAATAATCAAAATTCAAAAAATAACAATGAAAGGATATTTCACAAAAAAATACCAAGACTATTGGAAATTTAAATACGAGGTTAGAAGATCCCACACCAGATTTGAAGGAATCAAATGTTGTCTACAGCATACCATGTAACAACTGTGGTTTGAACTATATTGATACAAGTTCAAGAACTTCAAATAATCGTATTATCTCTCACAGAAGTGATATAAGACTCAACAAGAAATCATGTGCATTAGCTCAACATGCTATTGAAACAGGTCATAAAATATCATTCGAGGAAGCACGAGTTGTACATTCAGGAAAAAATTTCTCTGAAAGATTATTTCTTGAAATGATTGAAATTAATAAATCCAATCGAAATATGGACAAAAAAACAGATATCAAAAATCTTAGCAAAATCCACAGTTATCTTTAACAAATGGATTAAAACTGATGATTCCCAAAGGATATAATGAAAAAATTAACACACCCACTACATATTTTATATTTTTCTGACGATTAATCATAGGTTGTCATTTCAAATCCTTCAATGTCACTCGAAACGTCAAAGATATAACACCATTCCGACAAATATTTACATATTTTACGTTTTTTTTTAAGTTAATGTTCATTAATCAATTACCCAGATTACTGTAAGTACTTCCTTCATTCTTATAATTTTTTTTCTCAATGATGTAATTTACATATTTTAGGACCTTGAAGAAGTTTCAAAATTGAAACGAAAGCTCGGTCCAACGTATTAAAGAGTTTTTCATAGTTCAACACTTGTGCTGACTGAAGATCCCCGTTATTCCCCACTGTTCATACCAATTTTCAGTCGTTATTTCTAAATTTATATATATATATATATATAAATAACTATGAATTTGAAATAAACTTTGTAGAAAGGATATTCCTTGAGGTTGCAGTCAAAATAATGGCCTATGAGAAAAAGTAAAACTCTTTCTTATTTAGTCAAGCTTTCGAAAATGTTTATTTTCATTATCAAGACAAGTAAGGTGAGGTTAAGTGAAGACAGCGAACTAAACACCATTTCGTGTTTGAGGACTTTTCAAAATCATATCACTGTGACCCAAGTCCTCAAACACGAAATGGTGTTTAGTTCGCTGTCTTCACTTAACCTCACCTTACTTGTCTTGATAATGAAAATAAACATTTTCGAAAGCTTGACTAAATAAGAAAGAGTTTTACTTTTTCTCATAGGCCATTATTTTGACTGCAACCTCAAGGAATATCCTTTCTACAAAGTTTATTTCAAATTCATAGTTAGTTTCAACTAGTCCAGTCACGAGACTACCCTTCTTCAACTATATATATATATATATATATATATATATATATAAATATATATATATATATATATTATATATATATATATATATATATATATATATATATAATCATACCATCTATTATGCCAGTTATACCGTTTTATGTTTGAGATCATTATGGTAGTATATATATGTTTTTTTTTTTAATTTAGTATTGATATTCCTGGTTAACAAAGTCGTGTATATTATTTCTTTCAATACTAGAAATCCAGTTATCAATTTCTTTTTTATATAAGTTTGAATTATGTATGTCTTTTGTTGGACTAGGTATCAAGCTGTAGAGTCTGGGTGCAAGATAGTCACAGTGACGTTGACCTATTGTTTTTTCACAACGTGAAAAATGTACATATCGTGTTCAGATTACCCCAAAAGTATAGAAAAAGTAACATATCAATCACTTCAAAATTGCTGACCAACTGTAATTTGTTATTACATTGAAAAAAAAAACTGAATTTTTCATTCGATAGAGTAGATTGACTACATTACATATTTTCAATACATTTGTATCAGGTCTTTTATGATGGAAAGTCACACTCCAAGCACTCTGGTATACAGTCCTGGTTTGAATACAGTAGATGCTCGTCAAATACAGACGTCCATAATTTGAACATTTGCCCTCAAACACTACTTACTTAGGTAATTAAGTGATTATTGGACGAGAGATTATCCAATTTCTAGTAAACAGATTTGAAGGGGGCAAATTATTCAAATGAATCTGGTCACGAGTATTATGAATTTTTGTCTTTGTTAATCTCTAAGCTCTCCGAGTTTTTGACCTTTCTCTTCTACATGCAAAAGTCCAAAGTCATCAGCGAAGCAATGCTTTCCACTCAGGAATTAGATCATTTTATCCTCGATGAAACTGTTTCTATGCTCAGATATGCGATGCTTGAAAGTTTTACCTGTTTGTCCTATGTAAAAATACGGACAAGTAACACATGTTAGTGTATATACTCCAGATTTGCCAGATTTTCCAATTCGATCTTTGTTGTTTTCAATAAATTTTTCCAAGGTATTATTTGTTCTGTAAGCAATATTAATATCTTTATTTTAATAATCAGAAATTTTCTCTGGAGGTTTGCCGAAATAAGTAATAACCCTGAAGTTTGACTTTGTATTTGAATCGATTGGATAAACTTCCTGAATTGCCTTTTTATATAGTTTTTTCGATAGAATGTTGTCGACTAAACTTGAGTTATATCCGTTGTTGGCTGCAAATTGTTCAATTACATTCAATTCTTCTTTGAAATTATCCACTGACAGAGGAACATTCACTAGTTTGTGGATCATTTGACATTCAAAATCTTTTTCGGAGCATTCCACCAGATGAAACCATCATTCTAGTAGGTAACCTACTGGATAAAAACCATGTCAATCTGATTATCAAATATGATATATTGGATTTACTTACAATTTGTTTAACACAAAATTATTTCCAATTCAATAAGTTGAGTACGGCTGTACAAAAAAAAAACACTAGTCCGACATTTTTTTTTTTGGTCACCTTTATTCAAATTTGACATTTAATATTTATATATATATATATATATATATATATATATATATATATATATATATATATATATATATATATATATATATATATATATATATAAGGAAAGAGTTGCCTGAATTGAACTGGTACCTAAATTGATCCTCGGTCCTATATTTAACAGATCAGTGTATTTCCGCCATCTATTAGTGAATACGAAGAGTTTAGTGTACTCCTTGAGTTTCGCTTCATAGTCCAATCAACAAGTTCAAAAACGTGTTAAATAGATATAAAGCTCCTAAAAATATGAGCGATAGCTCATTCGATTCGGAATGACGTCTAGAAAAATGCTTTTTAAGGGTTTCTTAGCACGTAAAAATTTGCGATTGTTATTAACAAAATAAGATTAAAAAAGAAAGGTATTTCGTTTTTCGTTAATAATTTCTGAAGTAATGATATTTGAGGAATTATGAAGAGATATCCTGGAAGAGGAGGAAATTTCCAATAAGAAAGTTTAAGCTCGCGAAACTCTATCTCTATTATTTATAAAAAAAATTTAACGCTGAAAATGGAGCTCCGCGAGGTTGTTACGTCTAAAAAGCCGTTATATCACCTAAAATATTTTTTTTCTAGTATTAAATAACAATTTGAAAATTTGAATAGAATATGGTGTAATTAAGACACTTGAACAAAAATAACCTCGGTAAAAAAAAATTTTCATGTCGATTTTTCAAAAAGTTACACCATTGTAAAATAACTAATTTTTTTCCAATCTCTTAGGTCATAAAAGTTTAAATAATTGGTCTATAAAATTTTCACTTCGTGGAGCTCTTTTCATTCAGGTACTTAATAAAGCAATGCAATTTTTTTTAATTAAAGTTCATTATTTTGTTAATTATAATTTTTTTAAATTAACAAAAAATGAAATTTCCAAAATAATTTATCAAAAAAATTTTTTTTCAGTAATATCCTATCATTGCTGTTTTTGCATCTGATAAAGGTAATACTTAACATTGGGAAAAAAATTTTTACGTCATTTGTTAAGAAATTGTTTATAAACAAACAGACTATTTTGGGATTTTGAAGATTTTTTTTCAACCATCTTATTGCATAGGTGAAATTATGATTTAAAAAAAATTTTTTTTCTTAAATATTTTTTTTTATTGTTTATAATCGTTTTTTTATATTTCAATTGTTTAAATAATTAGTTAAGGAATTATTTCATTCTTAAAAACCATCATTGGCCTTTTTCAATGAATTAACAGGGAAAACATTTTTTTTATAAATAATTTCATTGTTTATTAACTTAACAATTTGTTATAAACAAATAATATTAACCGTTATATTTTTTATCGAAAACTTCAAAGAATAACAAAAACAACTATGTATGATATAGTATAGAAAAATTTTTTTTTTTTACAGCATTGTTACATATTATATGATAATGAAATAACAGCCGTTCCATAATTTGTCAAGTTATAAATTGTTATAACTTTTGAACTATAAGGACATTCCGGATATTTTTATAAGAAATTCATTCATTTTCAAAATGAATCCAAAATCGATTCTGTAACCATAGTTTATCAGTTGTTATAAGCATTTGTTTATAAAAAAAAATTATTTTTTTAATATTTTTTGAAATTTCATAGAACTGGAACTGAGGAACGAGAAACCGAAACAAGAGAGGAGGCAGAAAACAGTGCAGTTCCAAACATTGATGCACCGAGCTGTTCAGGACTTCCACCCGTTAAAAAACGGAGAACTCGTAAAATTTTGAAACTACTGTATTGTTTATGAAAATATATTTTGAAATGGTCTTTAAACAAAATAATGTGTAATTAATAATTTCCTTTTATCCGTACGTTATAGTTGTTAACTTTCTAACAATAAAAATAATAAAAATAAAATAATTTAGAAAATATACTTGAAAAAAATATAAAAATTAGGAAATAAATTCAATTATTATTTTAGTAAATATTATTTCAGTGAATAAATGATCAAACATTAGCAGAATGTTAATAATTCTAGTGATAAATGAATGAAAATGATCAATAGCAGAATGTAAATTAGGTAAGTATAAATTAAAACTAGTATATTATTTAAACAAAAATCTATATTGCTATAATTTATACGTGATCAGGAAGATATTTATCATAGAACAAAAAACTTCTAGAGTCCGTAGCTGTATCTATATTATTTAACAAGTTATAAGCTATGAAATTTAAAAAAATATAAAAAATACAATTTTTTTATAAACAAATGCTCATAACAACTGATAAACAATGGTTACAGAATCGATTTTGGATTCATTTTGGAGATAAATAAATCTTTTATGAAAATGTCTTGAATGTCCCTTACCGTATCTCTCATAGTTCAAAAGTTATAACAATTTATAACTTGACAAATTATGGAACGGCTGTAATTTCATCATCATCATCATATAATATGTAACAATGCTGTAAAAAATACAAAGAAATTTTTAGGAAACATTTTTTTTCTTTGAAACATAATTTTACCTATGCAATAAGATGGTAAAAATTTTTTTTTTTTAAATCCCAAAATAGTCTGTTTATAAACAATTTCTTAACAAATGACGTAAAAATTTTTTTTCCAATGTTAATTAATACCTATATCAGATGCAAAAACAGCAATAATAAGAAATTACTGAAAAAAAATTTTTTTGATAAGATTTTTTAGAAATTTCATTTTTTGGTAATTTAAAAAAATTATAATTAACAAAATAATAAACTTTAATAATTTTTTTTTTGCATTGCTTCATTGAGTACCTAAATGAAAAGAGCTCCACGGAGCGAAAATTTTATAGACTAATTATTTAAACTTTTATGTCGTAATTTATGAAAACATAGATTGGAAAAAAATTTGTTAATCAACAATGGTGTAACTTTTTGAAAAATCGACATGAAAATTTTTTTATTCCATAATTTATTCAAATTTTTAAATTGTTATTTAATACTATAAAAAAATTATTTTAGGTGATATAACGGCTTTTTAGACGGTGCGCCTATGCCGTAACGACCTCGCGGAGCCCTATTTTCCGCGTTAAAAAAAATTATAAATAATAGAGATAGAGTTCCTCCTCTTTCAGGATCTTTTTTTATTATTCCTGAAATATAATTATTTTAGAAATTATTAACGAAAAACGAAATACCGTCTTTTTTAATCTTATTTTGTTAATAACAATCGCAATTTTTTACGTGCTAATAAACCGTTGAAAAAAACATTTTTCTAGACGTCATTCCGAATCGAATGAGCTATCGCTCATATTTTTAGGAGCTTTATATCTATTTAACACGTTTTTGAACTTGTTGATTAGACTATCAGTTGATCAACGACAAGCACGAGACCACCACTTTTGTGTTTATAGTGCTTTTAATGTGATATTTCATTGGTTTTACTGAGTAAATAGCTCCTAAGGGAATACGAGTAAGTAATTTTTGATTACTCTCACATTCAGAGCATTCATTTAGACATAGTTTACGACAATTCAGAATCAGAATATATTGTTTTTCTCTGGAATAATGTTGCGCTGTGGTGCTTGAAATGAACCCCTGTTAGTTTCTTATAGTAAACCGGTTCAGAAAATTCGATTGCTGCAGAAAACTCTTCTAGTTCTAGAAGTAATGTTACAAAAACACCTATCAATACCGACAAAGTACCAGGTGAAATCACACCAGATAAATTGAATCAAAGTTTGAATGAATTACCACCTGTCCCTGGAACAAGTGAAACTATTCAGCGAAGGCAATCTGAAACTACTGCGTCCGCAGTTATCCTCACTAGTACACCATGCAAATAAACTCTTGAAGAGAATCAGAAGCAAACCGACAAAGGAAATGTTAATAAAAACAAAAAGAGAAAAGCTAATGAAGATAATAAACATAAAAAAGAAAAAGGACAACAAAAAAAAATCTTTAGGAAAGGGAGAGAAAAGTTCATCCACAAAACAGGCCGGAAAAGTGGCTTTTAGACAAAGCAACAGTCAACTTATTCTTTGAAATTCAAAATGAACCTGAACGGAGGCCTGTTAAAAAAATCTGATGAAGATAACGATGAAAACACGGAACGATGATGTTTGTGTTGCCATGAAAAATATTGGAACTCCAAACCAAATGAAGGTTGGGCCAGATGTCAGAATTGCTCCAAATGGGCACATGCACAGTGTGCTTGACTCGAAGAGAATGAAGATTTTAATTGTGAATTTAGCTTGGGTGTTTAAACCTAACTTCATCTTTTTGTTAAGAGAAATATTTTTTTTTCTTTCAAGTTTTTCAAAAGATTTTAATTTGTTTCCTATGTCCATTTGTTTAACAAATTTCTTGTATAAGTAGCTATGTTTAATAAACTGATAAACGAAAAATAAAAAGTTTCAATCATTTGTATCCATGTTTTTACTTGAAGTTCAATTTAGGTAGCAGGTAGTTCAATTCACGGACCAGGTCTCCTAAAATGAACTATATGTAATTATTTCAGTGTATCTTTGATACTAAGTACTTATTGTATACAAGATGATGAAGTTGTGTATATTTTTTGAAAAAAGCAAATTGTCAATAATGTGAAGTTACTGTGAATTTTCCAAAAGTGGATCAATATAGGCAACTCTCCGCTGTATATATTTTGAGTTTTGAATTTGAATTCGTTTTCTGAATGATTCAATTTGCGGCATCATGTTGATCTCACGCCGTCTGAATAGGAGTAGTTGTATTATTGAGCCGGAATGGTACCATTTTTCATTTCGGGTCGTTCATTTTTTCAAGTTAGGCCTCAGCCCTTTTACTCTTCCATCTCATTATACAAATCTGAGTTAGTTTTGAAGTCTACCTGTTGAAAAAACATGTAGACTCATGTATGCGCGTTCGCGGAATTTTTCTAGTCATGACTGCTTTATCTGATTTTTGGGGTATGTCCTAGACAAGTGAATGTCTCGGTCTTTTGAAACGAGAATGATCGCCCGCGGCATAGCCTACAGCCTCCCTCACAAGGTTATTTCCATGTGTTTCGACTTTCGAAAACAAATTTTAATTTCTGGTTTGTATTTCAGTGGAGATCTCATTGATTTTTAGGTCATTGCGGATTGTGTCATTTGGGACGAACCACGGATCATTTACTAGCATCCGCAGGATTTTCATCTGAACCCGTTCCAGGATTTGAGTACCAATGTAGTGTCACATGATGGAGTAGGCGTTGTGGTCATCTGAGTGGCTAGAAACAATTTATTGTTGTGGCTATGTACAAAGCAAACAGGTGGTTTCTGGCGGGTGCCCATCTCAAGCTCAGTTGATGCAGTAATTCGAGTGAAGAAGTCGTATTATTTATTGAAAATGGGCGATTACGAGAAAAATCATGCTAATGCAACTCAGGCCTGAATATGTTAGCCTATTGTATTCGTGATCCTTTGTGGTAGTCTAATCAACAAGTTCAAAAACGTGTTAAATAGATATAAAGCTCCTAAAAATATGAGCGATAGCTCATTCGATTCGGAATGACGTCTAGAAAAATTTTTTCTGAGGGGTTTATTAGCACGTAAAAAATTGCGATTGTTATTAACAAAATAAGATTAAAAAAAAGGTATTCCGTGTTTCGTTGATAATTTCTAAAATAATGATATTTGAGGAATTATGAAAAAAGATCCTGAAAGAGGAGGAAACTTTCAATAAAAAAGTCCTACCTCCCGGAACTCTATCTCCATTATTTATAATTTTTTTTATCGCTGAAAATAGGGCTCCGCGAGGTCGTTACGGCATGAGCGCACCGTCTTGAAAGCCGTTATATCACCTAACATAATTTTTTTATAGTATTAAATAACAATTGAAAAATTTGAATAAATTATGGTGTAATCTAGACACTTGAACGAAAAAAACCTCGGTAAAAAAATGTTCATGTCGATTTTTCAAAAAGTTACACCATTGTTAATTAACTTGTTTTTTTCCAATATCTGTTTTTATGAATTACGACATAAAAGTTTAAATAATTGGTCTATAAAATTTTTGCTTCGTGGAGCTCTTTTCATTTAGGTACTTAATAAAGCAATGCATAGATTTTTTTTATTAAAGTTTATTATTTTGTTGATTATAATTTATTCAAATTAACAAAAAATTAAATTTCTAAAAAATATTATCATTTTTTTTTAATAATATCTTATAATTGCTGTTTTTGCATCTAATATAGGTATTAATTTACATTGGGAAAAAAAAATCACGTCATTTGTTGAGAAATTGTTCATGAACAAACAAACTATTTTGAGATTAGAAAAAAAAAAAAAAAAATTTTATTTCTATAATCGTTTTTTTATATTTCAATTGTTTAAATAATTAGTTAGGAAATCATTTTATTTTTGAAAATCATCATTGACCTTTTTCAATGAATTGACAGGGAAATATTTTTTTCTATAAATAATTTCATTGTTTATTAACTTAACAATTTGTTATAAACAAATAATATTAACCGTTATATTTTTTTTCGAAAACCTCAGAAAATAACAAGAACAACTATGTATAACAAAGTAAAAAAAAAATAAAAAATAATAATAATAATAATAATAATAATAATAATAAATAATAAAAAATAAAAAAAAATATTTTCTATACTTTGTTATACATAGTTCTTTTGTTATTTTCGAAGTTTAAAAAAAAAAAAATATAACGGTTGATATTATTATTTATAAAAATTTTTTTAAAAAATTATTCATAAAAAAAAATTTTTTCTCTATTGATTCATTGAAAAAGGTCAATGATGATTTTCAAGGATGAAATAATTTCCTAACTAATCATTTAAACAATTGAAATATAAAAAAAACAATTATAAACAATAAAAAAAATTATTTAGGATTTTTTTTTTAAATCATAACTTTACCTATGCAATGAGATGATAATTTTTTTTTTTCAAAAAATCACAAAATAGTCTGTTTATAAACAATTTCTCAACAAATGACGTGAAATTTTTTTTTTTCAATGTTAATTAATACCTATATTAGATGCAAAAACAGCAATGAAAAGATTTTATAAATAAAAAATTTTTTGTTCAAGTGTCTTGATTACACCATAGTTTATTCGAATTTTTTAATTGTTATTTAATACTATAAAAAAGTTATTTTAGGTGCGCCTATGCCGTTTAGACGGTGCGCCTATGCCGTAATGACCTCGCGGAGCCCTATTATCAGCGTTAAAAAAAAATTATAAATAATAGAGATAGAGTTCCGGGAGGTAGGACTTTTTTATCTCCTCCTCTTTCAGGATCTTTTTTTATAATTCCTTAAATATCATTATTTTAGAAATTATTAACAAAAAACGAAATACCTTTTTTTTAAATCTTATTTTGTTAATAACGATCGCAATTTTTTACGTGCTAATAAACCCTCAGAAAACCTATTTGTTGACGTCATTCCGAATCGAATGGGCTATCGCTCATATTTTTAGGAGCTTTATATCTATTTAACACGTTTTTGAACTTGTTGATTAGACTATAATGCGTTTCTTTACTTTCACATAATAAACAATAATAATTTTTCAGATTTTTTTCACTCTGATGCCCATAAAAACCACTCTAATTAATAAATCTGGATCCGGCTCATATAGGTTGGTTGCTCGGGCGGCGCTTGATCACCTACCATTTATTTACCATTATAACGCGAGTTCTGATGAGATACACGCCGTCCGAGTGAAAATATGTTGTGCGGCATCACATTCATGCCGCGCCCGCCCTGTGTTTTACAAATTTTATTATACAGATATAACAAAACATAGTACTTCCACTCATTCCTACCAACACAAAGTGGCCGCATATTATAGTATGATTCACAGACTGGAGAATGTTTCTCTGTGAGAAGAGAATTTCAATGAAGAATTAAATATAATTAAACAAATTGCAGCCAATAACGGATATAACTCATAAGTGTAGTCGACAACATTTTAACGGAAAAACTCTATAAAAAGCCAATTCAGGAAGTTTATTCAATATATTCTAATACAAACTCAAACTTCAGGGTATTACCTATTTCGGCAAACCTTCAGAGGAAATTTTTAATTATTGAAGACATAAAGATATTAATATTGCTCAAAGAACAAATAATACTTTGGGAAAATTTATTGAGAACAACAAAGATCGAACCGAAAAGTCTGAAAAATCTGAAGTATATAAACTAACACGTGGTACTTGTCCAAGTTTTTACATTGGACAAACAGGTGGAACTTTCAAGCAACGCATATCTGAGCATAGAAAAGTTTTATCAAGGGCAAATCTGATTCAAATTTCGCCAACATCTCTGACTGAAAGCATTGCTTTGCTAATGATTGAACTTTTGCATACTAATTACCAGATTAATTTGAATAATTCGCCTTTCCTACACCTGTTTACCAGAAATTGAATAATATTTCGTACAATAATCTTCAAAAAATATTGAAGCCGCAGCGCTGCGCGACGACATTTTTTTATTCATGAAAATAACTTTTTCCTAACTTAGGTTAGGTACCTACCAAACGTAGGTTAGGTTGGGTACCTAACCCAACGTAGAACTTTAAAATATTTTGAAAATATTCCGAAAAATGAAAAAAATATTTTTTGAGAGGATTTTTGAAAATTTTCCGAAAGAAGGAAAAATAATAGTTTTTTTTTTCATTTTTCGAAAAAAACGAAAAATAATTGTTTTTTCAAGATTTTTTGGACATTTTCGGAAAAAGGAAAGTAAATCATTTTTCGAGAGGATTTTTGAAGATTCCGAAAAATGAAAATAAAAGGATTTTGAAAATTTCCGAAAAATAAAAAATGAATGATTTTTTTCAAGAGATGAAAAAAATTTTTTTGAGAGGTCTTTTTAACATTTTTCGAAAAATGGAAAACCGTTTCTCGAGAGGATATTTAAAAAATTTCGAAAAAAATGTAAATTTATTTTTTTTTCACACGCTTTATATAGCTTCACTGTATTTTGTTTGTAACCGACTCCTTTGGGCGCGATTTTGACCCACTTCTAGACTTCCAAATGATTCGAAATTTGGCAGGTGTACACAATCCCGTTGACAATGCATTGAGAAATGTTTGTGTGAGAAAAAACAAAATGACCGCTCCAATATGGCGTACGAGTTTTGTGATTATGGTCGATTCGCTTCAAAATTGGTATCTGAGGGTTTTCGTGGTCGGAGATTATGATTCTTCTGTCAAAATTGAAAAATTCAAGATTGCGGCTCCAAAATGGTGGACGAGTTTTGTGATTATGGTCTGATTCTATTCAAAATTGGTATGTGGGAGTTTTTGGGGTCAAATATTATGATTCTTTTGTAAAAATTGAAAAATTCAAGATGGCGGCTTTGAAATGGCGGCCGAGTTTTGTGATTATGGTCTGATTCTATTCAAAATTGGTATGGGGGTTTTTGGGGTCAGAGATTATGATTACCTGATTTGATAAGATTGTCAGGGGGTTTCTTCCCCTATTATCAAACCTTGGCGCTTTTCACTGTTCTCGGGTTTTCTCGGGCGCCACCTTTAACTTTATAGTGGAAAAGGCCACTTTTGCTCCGGGCAGTCTCAGTGAAGAAAGACACTCCAGGGGTCAATATAGTCGTGACACTGTAACAGGGCCAGCAAGGCAGGCTTTAATTGCCTTCAACTGGGTTTCGAACCTGGGTGGCGACTGCGCACTAGATGTTAAAATTCTACTCAAAATTGTCAATGAAAGAATACGAAGAACAGGATAAACAGGTATATTAAAAATACTGAAATACAGTGAGGGCGGCTGACGGCGACCTCAAGTTATCACAACAAATGAATACATGGCAAGCACTATATAAAGAGAAAGCAAGGAGGGTGTTTTCAAGCAAGCGGGGTAAACTTAACAACCAAAAGCTCTGCGGTGGGGGGTGGGTATTGTACGGACTCGTATGCAGAAATTACCAGCACAGTATTGAAATGAATGTGTGCCTCTTACGATCATGCGCACATCGCATCTGCGGTACTTACAAACATTTCCTGATGTCTTTTACCTGATACAACATATTTACCAAACTCCGATCTCACTGCTTCGGCAAGGCCCGGGACGGTCGTGGACTGCTTCGGTCTTTGGCTCACACTCTGGATACTAGTCGGCCGCGTGGCTGCTTCTGCTGGGCTGGGCAAGCTACTAATTCTTTGAAATATGTCGAAACGGAACTACGGCCGGCTTCTCCCTCTTTTCCGAATCCCTCCTGATCGACTTATATGCGCGCGCCGTTTTGTGGACTCTGTCGTTTGCGATACAAATTATACCTTCACAGAATAATTACCCAGAATATCGGCCTCCCCTCCCTCGTGACGTCAACGGCTGCTCGGACATCGTGTCATGTTCTCGGTGGCGACGGCTGTGACGTCAGCTTGGTGCGTGCGCCTCCTCTGTACTCTCGTCCTTCTGGCGGAACTCTCTCCTTGGCGTGTTGGCTGGCTTCGCTGCTTCGGAACGACTGCCTGCTCTCTCGAGCATTTGATCCAACGTCCAGAATATCGGCCTCCCTTCCCTCGTGACGTCAACGGCTGCTCGGAGACAGTGTCATGTTCTCGGTGGCGACTGCTGTGACGTCAGCTCGGTGCGCGCGTCTCTGTCTAGACTCAACTATGCTGGGTGGCGATCGGACTGTTGGCTCGTACGTGAATGAATGCGATCTTCAGTGGATACTTTGATTCTCGATTTTTGCGTTCGATTCAAGTGCTTACTCCAGATTGGGGCGGGTGACGTACGATTGCTTTGTTTCAATCATTCGTTCTCCACAACCACGCTCGCGGTATTGGCGTTAGTTACGGAGGGTGTTTAGCCTATTTATCGTGTTAGGGGTGATTCACGGATTTATCACGAACCTGAATGGTATTTCTAGACCTATTATTACTTTCAAGCGGGGTTTAATTCCTTACAGGGAGCTTTTGGCTGATAAATATAGCGGGAAAATAGTAACTTCGTTACAAGATTATTCCATTTTTTATTTACAAAAAAATGATAAAAATCATAGTTTAAAAACAAATAAAAAAAAACACGCTTTTATAAATAAACCACACTGAAAAGTAGGAAATAAATAATAGTTTGAAGAAACTAAAAAACACGCTTTTATAGAAAACCAGACTAAAAACTAGAAAATAATAAAAAAAATTATTTCATTTAAAAAAAGCGTGGGATGCATGGTATCAATAACTATATAGTACATTACACACCTAGGGCAGTGAAGTAAGAAATATTTCATATCACAGGTAATTGTTGGCCGAGGCCGAGGTCGAGGCTTTTTTTTAAATGAAATAATTTTTTTTCTTATTTTCTATTTTTTTGTCCGATTTTCTATAAAAGTGTGTTTTTTTTCAAGATTTTTTGAAAATTCGGAAAAAAGGAAAAATTATAGTTTTTTTCCAAGATTTTTTGAAAATATTTGGAAAAAGGAAAATAAACCATTTTTCGAGAGAATTTTTGAAAACTCCGAAAAATGGAAATATAAGAATTTTTTTCAAGAGGATTTTTTTTAAATTTTTGAAAAATTGAAAAATAATGTTTTTTCAAGATAAAGAAAATTTTCGGAAAAAAGGAAAAATAATCGTTTTTTTTTCAAGAATGTTTGAAAATGTTTGGAAAAAGGAAAATAAACAATTTTTCGAGAGGATTTTTAAAAAAATTCCAAAAAATGGAAATATAAGGAATTTTTTCAAGAGGATTTTTTGAAAGAAATGAAAAAATAATGATTTTTTTCAAGAGGAAATTAAAAGTTTTTTTTTAATTTTCCGAAAAATGGAAAAAAATATTTTTTGAAAAATGTTGGTAAAATGATAAATAAGGGTTTTTTCCCAAGAATTTTTGAAAATTATTTATAGCAAACCACATTATTTGTAATTTAGTTCCCACTTGGAAAAGCTATAGTATAGCGAAACACGTATCGAGGGTTTTGTAAACCAATCTTAATGAAAATCGTGGTGAAGTGTTTTTCAGTTTACTTTTATAAAAAAAAGGTTTTTCGAATATTTTCTGTGTGAATCTATTCCAGAGAATTAATTTGTCAGAACCAGTGTTTTTGTTGATTCTGAAGTGAAATACTCATCAAGTTTCAATGTCGGCCTCTACTATTCAATTTTTGAAGTTTCCCATTTCAGGAGTTGAACTTCTACATGCATATCATATGACGAAATCAACTTCAACTCCCGTCTCCTCATTTCATATTACCATTTATAAAACGCATCCAACCGGAAGCTTCGAAACAATCGGGAATTTGGATAATTTAATTGGAACCTCGATAGGTATAATGTGTCTGTTGGAGTTATATTCCGTTTCTCTTGGGAGGGATTTCAAACAATATGCCTGGTAAATACTTGTTAGGAATCCTGTTTGTGAAGAACAAATTGGATGGGATTCAGAAATTCCTTGTAGACAACTTTCACACTGTTGCTTATCTTGTGCCTAACTTCAGGTTGACTCACACAAGCTGTGAGCATAATTAATGGAATTGTTCACGCGTTTGAATAAATCAGTTCGTGGAGGGTATCTGAGGTCAATAAATGAAAACGGAAAGATCATATTCAACAGTTCTTCAGAGAGAGCAAGAGGCCTTATTAGTTGCATTCATGATAGATCAATAAATATTTCTTAGTATATTTATAACAAGCATGGAATTGCATACTTTTCTTATGAGAATGAACGTTTGCAACACGAACTGCAGGAAATTTCTGCAAATAATACGGGAAGAAAATGGTCATTCTGTGCGAATTTTACACTTTACTACGACTGTTATAATATAATAAAATGTGAAAAAAAAACTACGAAGTTTAGCAATGAAAAACTTACTTTAATTATGGATTAAAAATTCAATGCAATTTGATACAGTAATAATTTCAAAAAATCCTGTCCATTTGCTATTAACAATATCCAATGTAACTTTGGTGCAATTATTGAAAAGGACTCTTCGAGAACTAGGACACGTTTTTCAAAGGATTGACAATATTGATCAACGCCAAAATTTTGTTGGCACAAGTCATTTCGATTAACCCTGAGCTGTGGTGGAGCGCCAGCCGCCATGCTGTTTCAATGTCGTTATCTCTTCGCCACTCATAACTTTTCAGACAGTGGTCCGATTTTGATGATTCTTTTTTTAATGGATGAGATATACTTCGGGGTTGGTCCAATTCATATTTCAACGGATTCTATCACGCATTGATTTTTACTGTGTAATCCGATTCAGATTTTTTTTAAATTGTATAGAAAGTGCTTGGAAGTTGATCCCATTTGTATCTGGAAAAAAACTACACCACCAAGGGTAGAAAAATAGGGGATGATTTATTGATTCCACACCTGTGAATCGATTCTGGCACAGTTCCATTTGTAGCTCTGATGACATTACAACATGATGGAGGCCCGGAATTAATCCGATGATGGAGACGGAAGCCAGTCGAGGGATCTCCTCATTGGTTCACAGCAGTAACCTCGTGTTTGGGGTGATATGTACATATATTGTATGTATTGTTCTCTATGCTGATGATTCAACTTTGACTGCTGATGCTGACAGTCCCGAGGAACTCCAAGGTGAATTGAATATATTGTCAAAGGAATTCACAACCTGGTGTGAAAGAATTATTTAATTGTGAACTCAGACAAAACGGTGTGTATGCAGTTCTATCGCAGATCAAAAATTGACAAATTTTCAAGTAAGAGTATGGATGATGTGATAAATCTCTCTGAAAATACTAAATTTCTCGGAACTTCTGAAGATATTGATATGAGATGGGAAGCAAATATAAATGCTGTTTGTAAAAAGTTGAATAGAGGTTATTATGCCATTCTACGACTGAAAAATATTTTTGATATAACTCATCTGATCAATATTTATTATGCCATAATCTACTCCCACATCTCCTGTAATATCAACATCTGGGGCAGCTCCAGCAACACCAATAGAATATTTATCCTACAGAAAAAAGTCATCAGATTCATTTTCGATCTGAAGATTAGAGATTCCTGTAGAGAATATTTCAAAAAATTCAAAATCTTAACATATCCATGTATATATATTTTTGAATGTCTAATGTTTTTTCTGAAACATAAACATATGTGAGACACTGCTTCCCAACATCATAACTATTCCACTAGAAATGGAGATCTCATCAGGATCCCGACTCATAACACATCATTCTTTAAGAACAGTCCGTCATATACATAAATTACATTTTTCAACCATCTTCCAACTGATCTAAGGAAAATTCAGAACAAAAATACGTTCAAATCAAAATTGACGAAATATCTGCACGAAAACTGTTTCTACAGCATTCCTGAATTTTTAAACTTGAAATAAAATGTTAGTTCTGTCTGTGTTAATATGACAATTATATTTTACATTTGACTAGTTTCAAATTCGAGATAAAATGTTAGTGCTAACTGTGTATATGTGACATTTATATTTTGAATTCTGGTATTTTGATTATTTGTCTACCTTTTTGTGTTCTTGACGAATCCTATATCGTGTATTTGATATTAAAGGATTCAATAAATTATTATTATTATATAATTACATATCCTGACTAACTGGCTCACTGATTGACTGATATAAGATCATACCCCTGGACTTAGGAGCTAAAATTCTGACATCGTATATTTTTTATATTTCATCCCTAAAGGGGTGAAAAGGTGGCTGAGGAAGGTGGTGAGAGTAAAAGTACAGTTGGTTTTGAAATAAGAGTCATGAAAATTAGTATTTGGGCTCTTCTTCACAACTATAGATGAATGTGTTTCAGGGTTTTTGAAAATTCAACTCTAACGGGGTAAAATAGGGGTTGAACGTCTGTATAGTAAGTTTTGAAGTTAGGATCATAAAAATTGGTAGTTGAGGGCTCTGTTACAAATAAGAAATGTTTTCGGTGTTTTTGGAAATTTAACCCCTAAAAGGTGAAAAGGGGGTTTAATTGGGTTTTGAGTTTGTATAGGACTTCCGTTAGTTTTCAAGTTGGGGTCATGAAAAGTGATATCTGGAGTCTTCGTTACAAATAGAAGAGATATGTATCTCAGTGTTTTTAGAAATTCAACCACCAACGGTGTGAAATGGAGCGTAGAAGTTTGTATTGGGGTTCTGTTAGTTTTCAAGTTAGGGTCATAAAAATTGGTATTCGAGGTCTTTGTAAGGGATAAAGAAAAACATGTTCTGGTGTTTGTATAAATGCAACTGAAAGTTTGAGTGAGGGTTCCATTAGTTTGGAAGTAAAGTGCATAAATATTGGTAATCGAGGTCTTTGTTACTAATAAAGGAATACGTGTTTCAGTATTTGTAAAAATTCCGTGAGTCAATTTGTGATAGGCGTCACATAATATACAAAGTTCAACGTGGTCGCTGGTACCAGCTTGTCATGGTATATAAGAGTTGATAGTTGAGGGTCGACATTGGGGCAAGCGAGTAAGGAGCTTATGAAGCGGTTGGCTATGACATTGGGGTATACCGGTTTTGTTGGAAGGAACATCTTGAATAGATACAATAATCTCATCGTACACTTGAAATGAACTGAAAAATTCTACACGTTTATATATAATTCAATAATAATGACTTCTATTAGTTTCATCAAACCTGTTTTGAATCAATGAATTTTTTTTTCTGATTTCAACTCCTCATTGTGGAACCTGCTGAAGTAAGGTGGGTAAGTGAATATTTTGAAAGCAAGTAGGTAGCAATCAGTAGATTTTAGCTACAAAAAATTTAAAAATGAAAACTTTTTAACAAAAAATTGAACCGACGAAAAATGAAATGAAAAAACAAAAAATAACATGAACCCTTTTTAGTATCAATAACTAGGCTCCTAAACTAATGTGAGTAACTAATTTTACGTCGGCGCCAAACAAACAATCAACGAAGATTATTAAATTACTTTAAAAAATCATCAAAACAAAATAAGATATAAATAATGATAATAAACATAATAAACAATTTATTCACTTTCTGCACAAAATATCTACAAGTTCCTTTGAACAATATATGGTGGATAAATCGACACAAGAACTTACGAAGCAGAGAACTGCTGGTGTGTAAGGAATAGTAGGTGATTTTGAAGGATGTTGGCAATCATGTTAATTATATACACGTTGAAATTGTTTGTGTGGGGAATGATTACAAGTAATCAAGACATATATAGTTAGGAACATAGTACAGTAGATTAAATATTTAGAAACAAACTTAGCATGATAAAATTCATATGGTAGCTACATGCATATGGTATAAGACATTAAAGAACTCACATATTGTAAGGTAGGATGAACATGCATGACGCATGTCGGAAAACAATAATAATAAAATATAACATTCATATCAATCATATATAAGGTAATACTGTTTGTATAGGGAAACGATAACAGTTAATTAAGACATATTTAGTGAGGGACACAGTATAATAGATTACATATTAACATAATAATTTAACATGATAAACTTCATATGGTGGCGGCATGCACATGGTATAGAACACATGAAAAAAAATTGCAGGTTTTCATATCAAGATGAACACACATGACCCAAAATTTTTTGTATTCAAAAATACTGACTCATTTGTTGAAGAGACAGGAGTAGCGCGACGAATAATCCTATAATTATGAATGAAGGTAAGAACAGGCAACGTGGTATTGGAGGGTTTGATTGGAGTAAGATATTATTATGTGAAAGTATCTATAGGGAAATAAATTTGGAAGTGTGGCACATAGAAGCTTGAAAAATTCATGGTTATTGCTCTATCTTTGCAGTTATTTCCACACGGGGTATAAGTTTGATATATTGTTTGAGATTTTTTTACCAATTTTGGGTTTGCCTCACATTTCAGGTTTATTGGTAATGAGCTAATGAGTTTTGGGACGATAATTTTTTTGACCTACTGACTTTCGCATGACTGATATCACTATATCTTTTTTGTGACGGGTTTATTCATGGTCTGAGATGATCAATGCATGTGTGTGTATGTATTGGACTGTGGTTATACTGATAAAGAACAGCTCTCTTGGGTCGAATATCTCGGATAATGCGTATAGGAGGTCGCTTGGGTAGGTATAGTTGCTATGCAGAATGCATCTGAGAAAACGTTCTTGCATTACCTCACGGGAATGTAAATGGGTTTTGGAGACTCCACCCCAGCCTATCATGCTATAATTCAGATGTGATTGAACTCAACTTCCGTACATCATTATTTTTCGTTCGAATTTGAGGATGTTGGTTATACTTTTGAATTTATACAGAATGCATCGTAATTTTTTCACCAAGTAATTAATATGTTGGTTCCATCTAAGGTGGGTATCTAGGATTATATATAGGTACTTTCTTGACGAATGCAATGTAAATCTCCTGCGATGTGTGCCGTCACGTGTGTGCCTGTTCGAGTATCTGTCTGACATTGACATCGAGAACGCTCGGCAATTTACGGCGAAGGGACGCGCCGCCACCGCGCAGCCTGCTGCCATAATTTTACGCTTCACGTAATTAATTTGCTTGTTTGTTTGTTTGGCGACGACTCAAAATAAGTTACTTACATCCGCTTAGGAGCTTAGTTATTAAGACTGAAAAGGGTAATTTAATTTTTTTTTTTTCGTTTCCTTTTTCGTCGATTTAATGTTTTGTGGAAATTTTTTTTCTTCTGCCAAACAAGCAAATACCAATACACCGGTCGTTCACGAGAGTGCAACGATAGTTATTTGTGCAACCAGTTGGGAAGAGCACTATTTATTCGTAATGAGCGAATTTCTGCGGAACGAGCGAAGCGAGTTCCGCAAAAGAAAGCATGTTACGAAAAATAGGGTTTTTCAGCGTGTTTCACACAATTTTTTCTCCAATTTTGATATCTGATCCATTTTAATTCAAGTGAGAAATAAACAAAATATATATTAAAAAAACTGAAGAAAATACTTTCAACGCACTGAATATAAGAAAAATATCTTCAACGATTATGCCGGAAAGCATGGGGTGCTTTTAGGTTACGTATCTTCGAGGAACATAATACTTTCAGAGTAAGATCCCAGAGCCGGCAAATCTACTTCATTTCAGCAAAGCTGGGATTTTAAGTATGATCCAGGTGATATGTATTTGAGAACGTATGCGTACTTGCTAGCTTGAAATTGAGAAATGATTTAGTTCTGGGATGAATATTCAAATAAATGAATAATAGTTTGAAATAACCAAAACACACGCTTTTATAGAAAACCAGACTGAAAAAATAGAAAAATCTATTTAATTTTTTTAAAAGCGTGGAGTGCATGGTATCGCCTGCCCTAGGTGTGTAATGTACTATATAATTATTGATACCATGCACCTCACGCTTTTTTTTAAATTATTTTTTTTTTTTCTTATTTTTCATTTTTTCAGTCTGGTTATCTATAAAAGCGTTTTTTCAAACTATTATTTATTTCCTACTTTTTAGTGTGGTTTATTCATAAAAGCGTATGTTTTTAGTTTTTTTTAAACTATTACTTTCATTATTTTTTTGCAAAATAAAAAATGGAATGATCTTATCAAATTAGGTAATCATAATCTCCGGCCCAAAAACCCCCACATACCAATTTTGAATGGAATCAGACCATAATCACAAAACTCGGCCGCCATTTCAAAGCCACCATCTATAATTTTCCAATTTTTACGAATGCATTATATTATTCGACTCTAAAAACCCCCACATACCAATTTTGAATAGAATCGGACCATAATCACAAAACTCTGCCGCCATTTTGAAGCCGCCATTTCGAATTTTCCAATTTTAACAAAAAAATCATAATATTTGACCCCAAAAACCCCCACATACCAATTTTAAATAGAATCAGACCATAATCACAAAACTCGTCCACCATTTTGGAGCCGCCATTTCGAATTTTTCAATTTTGACAAAAGAATCATAATCTCCGACCACGAAAACCCTCAGATACCATTCTTGAAGCGAATCGGACCATAATCACAAAACTCGTCCGCCATATTGGGGCCGACATTTTGTTTTTTTTCACACAAAAATTTCTCAATGCATTGTCACCGGAATAATGTACACCCGCCAAATTTCAAATCATTCGGACGTCTGGAAGTGGGTCAAAATGGCGCCCAAAGGAGTCGGTTACAAACAAACATACAAGGGAAGCTAATATAAAGCCTATAAAAACAAATCATTTCTCAATTTCGCTAGTGAAGCTAATATAAAGCCTGTAAAAACAAATCATTTCTCAATTTCGATGTGGAAAATAAAAAAAAAAACGTCAGGCGTGGAGGATTTGAACCCTTGGCCAAGTGGACGATATTAATTGTCAAACGCATTACGATACTTCAACGTAGGTGAGAAAGTTTATTTATGTACTTTTATACCTGCAACCCGTGGAAGGACCTCTCTTTCAAGCTAGCAGGTATGCATACGTTCTCAACTACCCACCACACTACTAATACTCGATATTTCAGCTTTGCTAAAATGACGTAGGTTTGCCGGCTCTGGGATTTTGGACTATTTCAATTGATTTCGACAAAGCACCCCATGTTTTTGGGATAGTCATTAAATATAAAAACTATTTTTTACTTTTTAGTGCGTTGAAGGACTGTTCTCATCCTTGGAGAGACTTCCATGGAAAAAACGGAAATTAATGCTACATAGAAAACTACGTTGTCAGCTGGGGTCAATATCACCAATTGTTCAAATTATGTTATTTTTATTTATAATTTGTGTTCACCATTCATATTATGTATTGAATAGCCTGAAAATTATAACATATTTTATTCCTGTATTTTTTGCAACTGGTGGTGAAATTTACTTTTTCTATGATCACATAGGAAAGTAACACATATCGCACTCTCTACTCCCATGGAAAGTGACTTTTATTCTCACGCGTGCGGAAAGTACTTTCCGCACTAGTGCGGGAAGTAACTTTCCGCACGGCTGTCAATAAGCCGTCGAACCCGTGAATCCTGTAAGATTTACAGATGTAATTATTAATTGCTCCTCCTTATTGATATTATTTATATAAAAACTGATTGTTTGTAGAAAATGAAGAAAAGAAAAAAAAATTGACGCCGAGAATCGAGCCCACAACCTTGCGGTCATCTACCGTATACTCTTCCATCTGAGCTAATTCAGATTTGAATTAACGTTATCAGATATATGCATATTTCGTAAGTCGATTTACATTAATAGAATTATGATATTTCTTGCATTTTAATTTTATTAAAACAAAATTCAAGCTATTTTTGAAGTTCATATGATTGAAGGATAGCAACGAAAGTTTAAACTGTTAATTTATAATTATTTCAGTAGTTTGTTTTAATACGAACTACTTGTATCTAAGATAGGCAACCAGAGAACCAGACGCGGGCACATTATTTGTAAATTTGAAAAGCTAAGTAGGCTTTGAAACAATTCCACGACACAATACCACAAATAATGGACATTTCGTGATAGTAGGTACATGATCGAGAGTAAAACCTTGTTAAATGTCAGATTTGTACAAAAGTTTAAGTTTAGTTTATTACCCATCCCACGCATATTGAATACCTCCGTAAATAATTATGGAGTCTGAAAATGAATTGGATTGCACTCCACCAGCAATCATAGAGGCAGCAAAAATAACCTCTTCACAAATTCTACCAGAAAAGTTTAGAGATAGATATGAACGAGCTTATAATGAATTTCTCAACTGGAGAAGAATAAAAGAAATCAAAAGTTCTTTCTCTGAAAATGTGATCCTAGCACACATAGATGAATTATCTAAGAAAGTACGACCGAATACACTGTGGTCTCTGTACTCTACTTTATACAATAATCATAACGTAGATATCTCAAAATATCTTCAGGTGAAAGCTTTTTTAAGAAAAAATGATGGTTTTAAACCAAAACAATCAATGATCATAACAACCCAGCAGACAAATCAGTTCACTACAACAGCTCCTGATGATCAATTTCTACTTATCAAGGTGAGTTTGAAGAATGTGGTATTCAATAACTTACTGATAGAATTATATTAACTTACAGGTTGCTTCAATTTTCGGTATATCAGGAGCATGTCGCAAGCAAGAGTTGATAAAAATTACTGTAGACGACATTGAAGATCTAGGTTCAGCAGCAATAGTCAAGATTAAAAATACAAGAAATAAAATAGATAGAAAATTCAATATTACGGATTAATTTTATGAAAAATATAACAAATATGCCAAATTAAGACCAGCAATCCACGAAAAGAGGTTTTTCATTAACTACCACCACCACCACACCAAAAATGCACCAAGCAAATGGTGGGTATCAACAAAATGGAATCTGTACCCACCTTAGTAGCAACATTTTCAAAACTTGAGAATCCAGAAACATACACTAGTCATTGTTTCCGAATATCTTCAGCTGTGATCCTAGTAGATGCAGGAGGAGGTATTACCACTCTCAAGAGACACGGAGGATGGAAATCCTCTGCTGACGCTGAGGGGTATATAGATGATTTTCACACCAACAGAATGAACACCGCCACTGAAATTGTCAGCACTGTGCGTAGAACTTTGGAAGACACTGATGCTCAATCAGCCATATTAGAAAACATAAATTCAAAACCCTCAACTTCTTCGATGAGCACAATAATTACAAGCAGCATCCGAGAACATATTGAAACGAATCTTTCGCAAACACTGTTACAATTTACAAATTGTAACAATAACCAATTTATTTTTAATTTTCATGGTTCCAAATAATTCAATTCGTTCCCCAGTTGTATCTAATAAGTACTTACTTATTGTAATTTTTCAAATAAACGTTATTATCGTTATTTCTTTATTTCACTATAAAAGTTATTCTAAATTCATGTGCACTTTTAATATAAACAATATTCAAACATAGACTGTCACATATAAAACGTAAGATTAGTAAGGCAACTCAATATACACGATCTAATATTTACATATTGTTCAATAAACTAGGTGGTCGTAGGAAAAATAACGTACATTACTCGCGCGAAAGTGATTTTCCACGCTCGTGTGATTGCCGCACTCGGCTTACGCCTCGTGTCACAATATTTCCCACTCGTGTGAAAAATGTCACTTCCCGCATTAGTAATGTAATATACTATTTCATCACCAGTTGCGAAAAATTTTACTTTTCGCAACTGGTGTTGAAAAGGTAAACATTTGATAACGTCAACGAATTTTCAAAAGTGTCACTTTAAATGATGGTCTAATTATTTCAATGAAAAAACGGTATACTCTTAAGAAAAAATCAATAACGAATCACACAGGAGAATCAAAAGCAGTATACAATAGATACAGGAATAAACTGAATGAACTAATAAAATCGACAAAAAATCAATATCACAAAGGAAAACTGGAAATATTCAACGGCAATTGTAAAAAAACTTGGCAATTGATTAATGAATTCTCACATAATCATCATAGCAAAAAATCTATTTCAAACATAAACATCATGAACGAACGCGAAGAAAAAATAACAGATAACTCTCCTAAAGCAGTCGCATTCAATGAATACTTTATAAGTATACGAAAAAAAATGGCGAATCAAATTGATAACACCATAGATCCCCCTCCATGTTTTCTAAACGATATTTCCGTTGGTCCCACAATATTTTCAAACCCTCTCACAAAAAATGAAATTATTGAAATGATTGGAAAACTAAAAAACTGCTCTTCACCTGGACCAGACGGAATAGAGGTAACCACAATTTAAAAAATCCACATAAACATCATAGCACCATTATAACATATAATAAACTCAACCTTTAAAACAGAAATATTACCAGATCAATGGAAACAGTCAACAATCACCCCATTTATAAAGCAGGGGCCAGAGAAGAACTAGGTAATTACAGACCAATATCGGTAATAAATAATTTCGCAAAAGTATTTGAGCAGAGTTTAAAAAAAAGGTTTGTTGAATTCTTCGATTTGCATCAAGTCATTTCGGAAAACCAACATGGATTTAAAAAAAACTCAAATACAGAGAATGCCATACTTGAACTTACAAACAAAATTGTCGAGACCTTGGATGGGTCGAGAAAGTGCCTAGCAGTCTTTCTCGATTTAGCCAAGGCCTTCGACACAGTATCACACGAGATATTACTAGACAGACTAGATCATTATGGGATTCGTGGATCTGCTCTTGATGTTTTGCGAGATTATTTATCAAACAGGAAGCAGAAGGTAAGAGTAGACAATGAACTGAGCAAGCCATTAGAAATCACAACTGGGGTACCACAGGGAACTGTCTTGGGACCGATACTCTTCTTAATATATATAAACAGCATTAGTCGGATGAAAGCAAATCTCTCTGATGAGCTTATTTCATACGCGGATGATACAGCAATTATATTTACAGGCGAAAATTGGAACCAAACATATAATAGTGCAGAGGCGGGATTGAAAAACATAAGTTTATGGCTAAACAACAGTCTTCTGAGTCTGAACGTAAAGAAAACCAAATTAATTTTTCTCACACTAGATAAAAGAGATCAACCACAAAACAATGCTTTAAAAATACACTCTCCAAGATGTTCGACAAAAATACCCTGTACTTGCCAAACAATTGAAAAAGATAAAAAAATAAACTATCTTGGTGTAATACTTGACCAACACATGAGGTGGGATGAACACGTCACATATATCACGGAAAGGCTAAGAAAATCAACTTAAAAATTTTTCACATTGAGAGAAATTTTGAATAGAAGAAACATGAGCATTTCATACCACTCACTAGCAGAATCGGTCATACAGTACTGCATTACTGTTTGGGAGAAAATGTTAGACAATGTGTTGCGCAGCCTCCAGGCTGTACAAAACACTATTATAAAAATAATATTTAAAAAACAAAGATTATTCTCGACAACTATATAAAGGAACCAAACTTCTTAATGTAAGAAGTCCATTTCACTTCAATGTTTGATGTGGATATTCCATAGAAAGAACAGATATGATGGAAAAAACAAGTTAATACTAGATTTGCAGGTTTAAATCTACCGTTATATAAAAAACACCACACCCAAAGATATGTCTTCTTTTTGGGCCAAAGTTCTTCAATATGATACCTCCTCACCTAAAAATTAATAGTAAGAAAAGTAAATATAAGTCAAGCATGAAATATGTTATAAGCCAAAATCAAAATCTCATTTTGAGTATTTTCTAAAAATTAAAAAAATAAAAAAAAATTTGCTTTTTCCTTCTGGGTTTTCTAGAATCGCTCACAAATGAATTACCATAACGCCCACTACAGTCTTGGCAGTATTATAACATAGTTAGTACTATTCATTATAGCCTCTATCAGGGAGAGAGACATGTTACAAAACAAGCATTTTACATACTTAGGTGCTATCTCTTTCCTACATCTATGGCATAAACCATCGACAATTTATTATAAAAATATTTGTACGATACTTGAACTGAACTGGATAAACTGAAACTGAAATGTCAAAATTAGAAAAATAATTTACACCGTGTATATGTCGATTGAAAGAGGTATCATCAGGGAAGATAAAGCGAATTGGTTATGGTACTATGGAACCGGGCTGCTTACATCGAATCACATGAAAGTAAACATCAAACATGTACATAATACTGTGTGCATATATTGCGTCTATGAATTCCGCATTGAAATTTCCGTACCTTCAGGCTGATCAAACTCCCTGGCCACTAACATACATGTTAGTAAACGATTGAAAAAAGTTTAATATTTGATGAATATGGAGTGAGTTCTTATCGTGAAATCTGAATTGTAAATGAGGATAGGGGACGGGACTGATTTTTTCATTCTTGATGTTATCCTGAGGCAGTTCGAAGAGGAAACTATGAAGTTTCTAAGTTGGTTGATGGATGATTTGATCGTGGAGCTGAACGGAGAATGGATGGCGTTGCAGAAATCAGAACAGCAACTTAATGTCTAGATGAACCACTGACTACAGTTGACTAGTTTTCAACCGAAATTGAATGAACTGTATAGGGAGAATGGTTTCGAGAAAAAAGGGTTTTTCTATTTCTCCATTTCGTATGGAAAATCAATGTATAGTTTGATATCGTGAATTGATGATAGTTCCAGTAAGAAAATGTGTTTTTGTGAGGAAATACTATTTTCTGATAAGTAGGGATTCTGAATCATACCTGATTCCTCCCTAGCTATGGAAATTGATAATGAAAAAAATTAAGGTGTTATCGAAGAAGTATAATAAGAAAAAAGTATGACAAGCATTGTTGTAGTTCTGACATAATGAGATCATGCAGTTACCCATTCTCAATCTATATATTTGTTTGGAGAAAAATCCATTGTAATTTAAATAACTGGAATCTATACAGAATTCAAAAACTTCAATGAAAGTATCTAGGCATAATGTGGTGAATTCAGAAATTTCATTCCAACGTTATTTGATAATTTTTATTGTGAAGTCAACTGGAATGTTGGCAAAAAGAGATTTTATTTTTATTGTGAGATCAACTGGAATTTTGGCGAGAAGAGTTGTCATGTCATGTCAATAGACACAACAGTCATTATTGGGAGCCAGAAAATCCCCATGTCGTTCGCCAAAGGGGTTTTCAAGAAAGATGGCAATTTAATGTATTTTGTGGCATAAAGAATGGGTGAATTTTTTATATCGAGTTTCATGATGATAATTTGAATGCAACACAATATGAAGATTCACTGAGAAATGGAATTCAAATGATTTTGAATAATAGGCCAGGAAGAAAACGTGTATAGTACCAAATGGATGGTGCTCCACCCCATTATTCTTGTTCAGTAAGCGAAGCTTCAACTGAAATCTTCGAGGACAGATGGATTGGTAATAATGGATCTTTTCGTTGGCCTCCTAGAACACCAGATGGCAATCCATTAGATTGTTTTGTGTGGGGTTTCATTGAAAATATGGTTTACTCCAACCCAGTAACAACAATGGAAGATATGAAATCGAGAGTTAGAACTGCTTTCATTAGTTCAACTCCAGACTCAATCAGAAGCGCTACACATGAAAATCTCCTGAAGAGATCACTTGTTTGTTTAAGTTGAGGTGGAGATGTGTTCGAACATATTCTGATATACACTGAAAATTGAATTAACTTCTAATTCATGAAATCATTTTCAGTTCGTGTGTCAGCGTTAATAAAACTATTGTTTGGGGAGAAGTTTCATTTGATGGTTGAATAGTATTTTAATAATTATTTATCCATTGGTTTATCTGTGACTGATGAAGGAACATCGAACGGAATCTGTGAAATTTCAAAAGTAAGTGATGAATACAAGGAAACCACGTCAGTTCATCTCGAAAACGGTTCGAAATCGAAATAGGATTATCTGAACAGAGTCAATCAAAAATTGGATGTGGAGCTCAAAAATGTGGAAATATACGGGGTGTTTCATTTGAAAAAATTGAATTCCACCCATTTTTTCATGTGAACAAAGTATCTGCATTTTTTGAAGGCCCTGTATGAAGCAAATAAAAATATGACTCGAAGTGAAGATCCTCATGGTAGCACTCCACTCCATTTCGAATTTGATCATCTTAGCACCAGAGAGTTAAAGATTATCAGCGTTTATAAAGGTACATGTTTGTAAAAAAAAATTGAAATTAATTTATATCTTCTAAACGGTAACAGATAGGTATAGGGAAATAGTATATGAAGTTGTTGACAAAATGATAAGAAATCATAATATGATATTATATGCGGGGTGTTCTATTTGAAGAATCAAAGTATCCGCTATTTTATAGTAGAAGCTGCAACGCCGCATCGTCTGAAATATTTTAGGCGTGTAGATCATATAAATTTATGCATACTGTGAGATTTTCAGGTTGATCCGTTGTCTGATTTGCCAGAAACGTCTCATTACCGCTCATCGTGAAAAGCCCTGTATATATTGTTGTAATAGGTTCTTTATCCATAAATAAATTATGGTAGATTTGTTTCATTGATTTACTTTTTTTTATAATTTTGAAAAATAAATACCCATCATAACAGTAATGAAACTCCGGCTATGTTGTCTTACCCCTTCTCAACACTTTTTCACCCTATCCCAGCTCAGTCGGTACGCCTATGAAGTATGAGTCATCTCCATTCTCATGCAGGATTCAGTAGTGCCAACTTGGCGCGCTGCTTGATGTCAAAATGTGCTATTTTGTGGAAAGATCATTATTGGGTATTCAATAGATAAACAAGGAATGCAGAAAAATCATCAAATAGTTATTTTTATTGAAAAAAATCCTTGAAATTCACCTACTCTGCGAAATCTGACTTATCTAACTAAAAACAGTAATATGAAATGGTGAAAACTTGTTTATGTGTGATAATACTTGTTAAATTAACGTTTGAATGTTATGAAAAGTCTGTAAACATCGAAAAATCGTTGATTGTTCAGAAAGAAAGGACACAAGTGATCAGGTAACCAATATAAGTTTCTGGACCTGATATGTTGCACTTTATTTAGTTTAGCTTCATAATTTTTATATTTCATTATTTTCCTCACATCTCGCTGTTGGGTTTCCTCCTGATATGATTTACCATACAGGATGTTCCAAGTTGTATATCAATTGATCTACTTGAGATCCAAAGTTTTTTTATGAAATTAAATTTCAATATTATTTTTATTTTTGTGCAAATTAAATGTATTGTTGGTCCATACTATGATAATAGAAATACTTCAGGACTGGCTTTTTGATACATATGCATTGACTAGAACATGTTATAAGATTCTAGAACAGTGAGAAGTATAGAAAATTGTAAAACAAACATAGCATGAACCACGATAACTCAAATACCTAATAATAATGATGAATGATCAGTTTCATTATTTTATCATTTTTAAAACGATCATAATAAAACAGGCTTCTCAAAAGTCCCCCCCCCCCTCTTATTTTTGGAACGATACATAAACAAGTGAAATTTGGAAACTGAATATTAAAGGTTCTAAACTTCCCTACTAGTGATGATAGATGACGACATCGTCAAAGATGACGTAACAAGGCCATTGTGACCAATAATTTCAAATGGAACTCTACGGCAAGCGACACCTCTTTGAAAAGTTATCGAAAATACCTTTTCAATGATATTAATTTTGTTCGTGTTTATGGCAGTTATGGCAACTCGCTTTCGAGAAACACAAATCTGTGATGAATTGAATCAGTTAACACTAAAATTCCAAATTCAAGCTCCGCCTCTGGATAGTTGTCTCCCTAGTTCGACGTTTTTGTAATTGTCCAAGTTTTTGTACATTTAATAATTTGTGTATTGTTGATCAAACGTTCAACTGTTTTAGCAGCTTTTAGTACTTTAAATATTTTTGTACATTTTAATAATTGGTTAAACTGTTGTGAGCCAAACGTTTAAGTGCTTCGAAAAGCGAAATGGTACGTGCTTCAGGTGATAAAGTAGCAGCGATCCTAATTCTTGGTGAAACTGGACAAAATATTCATGCAGCAGAACGCATTTTCAATGAGAGGTTTTCCGATCGCCCCGTTTCGAGGACTTATTTAAAGGAGCGTTTAGTAGTTTGAAACAACGGGTAGTATTAATGATGCGAAACGATCTGGCAGACCACAAATTTCTGATGAGAAAAACATTGATATACTGGCAGAAGTAATAGTCAATCCTACTTCTTCAACAACTCACGTTGCATCTGCCTGTGGAGTCAGTCGAAGTACAGTACACAGGGTGTTGAAAAAAAACAAATTCCATCCATATAAATTAAAAATGGTTCATCAACTCTCAGACGACGACCCAGACCGAAGACTAGAATTTTGTGAAAATATGGAAACTAAAATTAACCAACAGCCAGACTATATCAAAACAATGTGTTTAGTGACGAAAGTACTTTCTATCTAAATGGAAATGTACATACACAGAATGTGAGGTATTGGAGTGACGCAAACCCTCACCTGTTTAGTGAAACACATACCCAATTTTCCCAGAAGGTGAATGGTTGGGCAGGTATCCTGAGAAACCACATCGTTGAGCCTCTTTTTTTAAATACTAATTTAACTGGTGATGTTTATCTGGAGCTATTGCAAAACGCAATAAAACCGTTAATCCTCGAAATTTTGGAAGATAATCCAGATGAATTCGGCAATTTGGAAATATTATTCTAACAGGATGGTGCTCCTCCACACTATTACGGTGCGGTAAGACGGTATTTGAATGAGGAATATCGTGGTAGATGGATTGGACGACGAGGACGAGGACCTTTGGATTTTTTTCTGTGGAGGTACCTTAAATCGAAGGTTCACGCCACTGAACCTGACAATATTGACGTTTTGAAACAACGTATTGTTGCAGAATGTGAGGCTGTTTCCGAAGACACATTTGCAAACGTACGAGAAGAGTTTAAAAATAGGATATTTTACTGTCAGGAAGTAAATGGAGGTCACTTCGAGCAATTTCTTCAAGTAGATACTGATTCTTAAATCTGTAATCAATATCATACTGAATGGAATTTAAATTTCAATATTTACTGATGAGCCATTAAAACTGCCATAAACACAAACAAAATTAGTATCATTGAATAGGTTTTTTCGATACGAGGTGTCGCTTGCCGTAGGGTTCCATTTGAAATTATTGGTCACAATGGCCTTGTGACGTCATCTTTGACGATCTCGTCATCTATCATCACTAGTATGGAAGTTTACAACCTTTGATATTCAGTTTCCAAATTTCAGTTGTTTATGTATAATCGTTCCAAAAATAAGAGGGGGCGGACTCTTGAGAGGCACTGTATATATATATATATATATATATATATATATATATATATATATATATTGACAAGTTATAAAAAGTATCACTATTTTCCACAATCCACATATTTACCTTTTTTTTTTTTGGACATGTTATAGTTATTCTTCAGGTAATCCGAACCATATTATATAACCTAGGTCCTAGTTATGTGGCATTCCGCTGACCTATGGTTTTGTTACAGCACGGTATTACGCTTTCACTTTTATTTCTTGTGTTATGGTTGTTGTTTGAATTTTCTGAGATGATATTTCCTTTTTTGACATTTTTCAAAATATTCTAACCAGAAGAGTTATCTGATATTGAGAAAACTGTATCTTTGAACAAGTTATACTTGGTTAAGTGTGAGCCTTCTGATAAATAAGTTTTATTACATATTTTTGTAAATATTCAATTTTTCCAAATAATTATCACTCACTCCACCCCATCCCACTATACATTGTAATTGCGATTTTAATTAATGCAAAATATAATATTCTCAAATTTGGGTTATCCAGAAAATCTCTCATATATTTGAATTTGTATAGCATTCCACAAATTTTTTTTTACTATATTGTCACTTTGCAGGTTCCATCCCAAATGCCGGTCTATTATGATGCCGAGATATTTCATCTTCTGGTATTTCATAACTTTCTTCTATTTTAAGAAGTCCCATATTTGTAGTCCATTCGTGTAGGAACAGAAAGGCAAGTATTCAGTTTTGGTACAATTAAGTGTCAATTCATTACCTCTGAACCATTGTTCTATTCACAGAAAATCAGTTTCTACAAGATCCCTTCAGTTCTGGCCATGTGTTGGATTTATAGAATATGGCTGTATAGTCTGCAAGGCTCAGAATATTTCCTTGTGTTTTTATCTCGAGTAGACCGTTAATATAGATAGTAGACAATAATGGTCCCAGTACGGTACCTTGTGGGACTCTATTGGAAACATTCTCGTATTGACTGGTTGCACCCTCTGTTTTATATCAGTCAAATACTTTTCAATAATTCTATAAATATTTCCTTTTAGTCCATATGAGGATACCTTTTTTCATAATGTATTGTGGCAAACAGTGTCGAATGCTTTCGAAGGATCAACAAATATGCACAAGGTAGCCTTTTTATCCAGTGCTCCATAAATATAGGATGATAAAGCGAATATTCATCTTCCGTCGATTTTCCATCTCTAAATCCAAATTGTTATCCGAGAGAACTTGATGTTTATTCAAAAAGATATATTTTTTTTCAATATATTTTCTACGATTTTAGATATGTTAGAAATCAGTGATAGTGGCCTATAATTCATCATTTCATATTTATCTAATACTTGTGCGCGACTCAATACCTGAGAACATTTTCATTCCGCAGAGTGGTCAAAGATGTGAATAAATAAACGAATGAGTAATCTATAAATCTTCTAGTAATATAAAAATAATCTTTCCCTGTATCAAACGTTCATGATGAAATTACTTTACACCACTTACCGACCATATAGGTCGAACGTTAAGCGGAACACCGATGAAAAAAGACTCCTTTATACTCACAAAGAAACTCCAATCGGAATCAAGAAAGGTACGAATAAAGAACAATTTTCCCAACATAAATGCAGTAACTTATCGGCCCGTAAAGCCATAATATTGCATCAAACGACTTCGTATCCCCATTGCATCCTGTGGAAAGTAGTCCTGGAGTCCTTCGCAAGTCCTGCGCATCTGTCATTACAGTGGTGGGGAGCTACACCCGGGCGCAGTCGTTACCGCTATCAGTATCCATCGTGCTTTCGGATCCTCAACTCCCCAAGACCGGGAAAAATTGCGGAAACAACCGAAGTCGCGCGGCGTGACTTTTTAGGACTTCATGTGCACTAGGATCGTCTTTATGTACCCTGTCGTGTGAATGATGGCCCTCACTTGTCCCCCATCCGACCCTCTTTTGCAGGATTAACTGACTCTCCACCGGTTGTTGTGGTTCAAGTGTTTGTGAGTGGTGATTTGAATTATTATGTGCGGAGCTTTTTGGATATGTGACTCTCGCTCGGACATCTCCACCTGAATTCCTGAAAATGTAATTACGATTCATTTCATATTGCTTTGTTTGGGATTTACAAATACTGGAATTACACGAGTTGCGCCAAGTCTGAATGTGTTTTCATCTCAGATGAATATGAATCATTCTTTTCCACAATCCATCACGTTGGATGCAAAAATTTGAATATATGAATGATAAAGTGGGTCATATCCATAAAACCGGGTACCTGTTTGAATATAGAGATGAATTATTCGAGATGTGACCCAGAAATGGATATGAAGTGCGAACTCGTTTCCTATTTCTTTGAAGTATCGCATATCTCTGCATAGCAAATGAGTTTCCAACAATTCGATATTGCTAGAAACTTCTCAGAACTCTAGAGGAGATACAAACTTCTCGTAGAGGTGATATAAACTTGATTCATATCAAGTGAGCTGGAAAATGTGTCTGAAGTTTAATTGAAATGTGGGGTGGTTCTTTTTTTTAATTCAGTGTGATCTTGTAGCAATTTTGAATCATCGTTTGACTTCTTTCCCATATTATAAATGGTGCAACGTAGGGTATGGTTGGAAAGTCAACACCATGAACTCTCTTCAAGATTAACGGGATGTCATCATAGAAACATATGCCCTAGAATGTTTGCCGAAAACAGGAGGGTAAAATTTTTGGTTAAACGCAATTTTAATTCAATAACTCATGAAAGAGCTATACCGAGACTTCTGATGCTGCTGCTGAGAGCCATCAATGTCTCATAAATCTGATTTTGTGTGAAAATAGTTGTGTACCATGCATCACTGAGGTTATCGTTCAACTGCAGCAATTTCGTATTTACCAACCCAGGCTCCGATGAAAAATATGGATAAGAATCGAGTATAGATTGGGCGTTAACCTACCGGCCACAAATTTTTACCAATTTTGGTTTAAAATGGACAAAAACACTGCTGAACATCTTGAAAACGCAATCAATATCGTGGATACTCAAAAATCATACTGTTCCTCTGATCATGAAGTCTTGGTCACAATTGATCGAGTTATTCAGATTACTTCAAATTCAAAAAATATTATAGGTCGACGATTTTTTGAATTATTTTCAAATTCATGATAGTAGTCTTGATATAAAAAATCATTGATGTGATATAAATATACCACGTCAGCAGATCCAGATGCCAGTGTTTGGATAGAAAATACGTACAAACTTCGGGTTAAATGAAACCATATTAACTATATATTTAAAATCATAAGAAAAAAACGTAGGTTCTAGGGAATATCATTTTTTCCTGAAGAGAAGCTTCGTTTTGTTGGTGTCTATGGCTCAAACAACAATATTTTGCTATCATACTGACGTCCCGTCTGCCTTGATTTTTTTTTTTCATCTTCAACATATTGATGGAACCGCTACCATGTACTAGATAGATAGATAATTCATTCATCATTATCGTTTCTACACAAAGTAGTACAAAAAACCCAAAGACTAGTCAACGGAATCAAGCATAAATGAGTCTTCCAGAAGATGAAATATTCAAACATTTCAGAAACTTTTTACAGATTTTAAATACAATTCACAATTTCAAAATACAATTACATGTAATTAACTCTTACGGTATTATGATTCTAATAATTCTTTCATTGAATAAAAAGCTATTTGAATAATATTACTTCAAACTCATTGAAACTGATGATATTTCCAAAAATACCAACCACACGGTTGTAACAGATTAGACCCTGATGAAAATTTGAATTTTGTCCTACACCAAGTCGTGAGAATGGTATCTTGATGGTTCTATGGGGATCGAAGAAAACAAAAATTTACCCATTATCCTCATTGGATAAATTTTTATCATGGTTTTTGTGGATAACTATACCCTCTAGGCAGTCTTATTTTCTAGTGTCGTTGATTTGATCATTTTCAAATTATGAATGTTAATTTTGTGACAAGATTCTATCATATGGTCAGTCACACGACTCATTCTCCCTTCGGTAGGTAGCAATGGAACTTTTGTCTGACCGAAATAGACTTTGTCACAATTTTGACAACTAATTTCATTATTTCCCGACAGTTTTGTCCTTCGGGTTTCCTAATAACGTTTGCAAGTTATTTCTATTACTACAAACTGCTTGGAGATTCACATCCCGGAATATATTGTTGAGACCTCTCGTGAGGTTTGGATGGAGAGTGATTCTCATGAATCTTTGGCTTTTCATCGTTTTTCTTAGAGTCGTGGTTTCATTCACTAACCGTGTGAAACGCTCCTTTCTCAAGAGATTATCAATAATGTTCGGTATATATCCATCAATTATTGCCATTCCCTTGATATTTTTTATTCAATTTTGAAAACGATCAACATTCAATGAGAAGTTTGCGGCTCTGTGCATAAAAAAATGTAAACCAGCCATTTTGTGTTGAATCGGCTGGGATAAACGTGTTTGTGTGGGTGGGCTTTCTGTAGATGTCTATTTTCAAACCAGAAATGAAGAACGTTTGGAAATAGAACTGCATTTTCCAATGAAAAGATATCCCTGAAATTTTCAAAATGCAGAGTGCAGATTTCGAACAACTTGAAAGAAAACTAACTGAATTTTCATTTCTTCTCTTTATTTGGTTGCAGCAATAAACCTACAAACTTAAAATTATTTTTCTAACAGAATGTGTTATAGAAAATTAATAAAATATGAAACAGTATTTGTAAGATACTTACCTGCATTTATATTTCTAAAGAAATATTCATGCAACATGATCATTTGTACAATTGCCCAAATATCAAAATTGAGAGTTAAATTAAGCGATGATATTGGAGAAAATAAACTGGAAGTGTTCAATCAAGTACTCAATACAAGGAACTTAAATGCCGGATGTGGATGAATTTACTTTTGATAATGCTCCTTTCGTTTGAAATGACCATGGGAGCTTCGAATTAAAAACATGTTATCTAATTCTTACCATTTGAATGGGGAATAATCCTGTGTCTAGTGTATTCATTCTGCGTTTGCAAAAAAATTTTTTTTGTGAGTGAATTCCACTTCGTAAGTAAATAAACTTCTGTTCAAATATACTATTTTCATGTCTCCAAGAAAAAATCATACATCAATATACATAATTATATAGACACGTCCTGAAATCCGTCGGTTCAGCATCACTGGTTGATTCGATGTCTAGTATTTAAGTGAAATAGGGACGGAAATCGACCGATGACGGCGTTACTGTTTTATACAAATGGCGACAAAGAGAAGTTATCAGTAATATTTGAATGTTGTGTATACATTTGATAACATTTAGGACTCTTTAGTGAAGTGGTATATTGTTATTAAATGATATTAACACCGCATATCTTGAAAAAACACAACAATCATGTGTAATACAAACATACATTTTCTTGTTCATCTCCAATAAAGGTCATATCAGAATGAAAAATTCTCCTATACCTTTGATTGGAAGATCTGAATTTATACCAAACTACAGAAATAAATATTGGGAAAATATTGAAATAAATATATTTTATAGTTCGCATTTCTATAAGAGAGGCCGACGATTAGAAGATTATTTTTTGTTAAAATTATATGAGAGTCTGAAAAAATGTAGTAGTATTGATATATCTTCACCAGTTTTCTAATACGTGCAAGCACTTTCGAGACATTTTTACTTCATACTTCAAAAAGTACTGCTCAGGGTTAGAATTTCATCTTATTAGTTTTGCAATTTTCATTGGTTTGAAACTGTTATAATGAATTGTATGCAATTAAAATCACAAAATGTAATTTTCACTCCACACACGAGTTTCGTTCGTTTTTATGTGAAAATCTCCGGATGTGTATGAATTTACTTTTGATAATGCTACTTTCGTTTGAAATGATCATGGGAGCTTCGAATTGAAAACATGTGATCTAATTCTCAACATTTGAGTGGGGAATAATCCCATGGTGTCTAGTGTATTCATTTTGTGTTTGCAAAACAAATTTTTTTGTGAGTGAATTCCACTTCGTAAGCAAATAAACTTCTGTTCAAATATACTATTTTCATTTCTCCAAGAAAAAATCATACATCATTGAATTGAATTGACTGAGATGAAACGAACTATACCAATAGTTGGTACATCCATATTCCCGATTTGGATTATTTTATTCAATCCATGAAACACATTTTCTGGAAATATTGCTGTTTCAATCTTTTGCAGAACAGTTGATGTCCTATTCCTCTAATCTCTTGGTATAACATCACATACACGTTGGGTACTAGAACGTTTTTCAAAAGTGACATGATTTTTTTCAAATCCTCTATTTGATATAAATCTCTGGTATAGTTTTAGTTGATGTTTGATAGCTAAGGTTTTAGTAATATTGACCCGTGATGACACAACATTTCCTGAAATATTTGACTGTTTCAGTGGTCCAATTTTTCTCGTAATTTCAGGATAATGTAATGAGAAGTTATGTTTGAGTTTCGTAGTTAGTGAAAACAGATTTTGATATAAGGAGTGATGTTTACCAATGAAAATGGCCAATATGCCAATATTATAACTAAAATCCCCAAGCTGCCAGTGATTTCGGGAATTCCATCATACAGTTCAAGATATTCATGAAACACCAACATTATTTTTTGTTACTAAGTATGAACGATAATATCACAAACAAGCAATTTCCGAGTATAAGACGCCGCGTTGGTTCGATATTCTATCTGCGATGCAATCACATGCGTCACTGCGTGAAGGAAACGCAAAATATCACATCTGTGGATATTGATGTTGTATTTGTGATACGTGTAGTAGAATCAATATGATTTTTCATGCCAAACTCGTTGAATCATTTATATCTTCCGTTTCTCTGCTATCAACTCATAAAAATATTTAGTTATTTTGATTTTTAAATATTTATCCATGTATTGAAAAATTCATGATGTGATGCGTAAAAACGGAGTTTATAAACGGAATCTACAGATAAAAAAACATATGTATCATCTAAAAGTATCAAAAAAACGTTTCCATCGTAGACCTGTGCATTGTCATTAGCTATTCTGCCACATATGGAATTTGCACGTTGTTATTTGGAAAGGAAACCGAACTAATGTATTCAAGTTAAATGGATTTTGTCCTAAATGACCCTGCTCATTGTCCTCAACCGGGCCGTAGAATGCTCCAAATAATTCATACGAGCGTTAAGGAAGAATTGAAGTATCAAACCTACATATTCGAATTGTGGTCGACTAACGGAGACCCGTAGAGTTGAGAAAAATCCGTGTGCAAAAACAAGAACTAATGATGAAGAACATGTGAGTCGTATAGATCGCAGACGCAGACTTTTTTTTGTATGCGCCTCACAACATGCCTAATTTGAATACTGAAAAGAGTCCGCAAAATCCCACTTCAACGGATAAGTACTTGAAGTCGTTGTGGCAACATTTACCGGAATGGAATTTGTTTATTCAGAAAGCTTATAAATAATATCCTAAAAACGTTTCAGGAGACGCAATAAACTATAGATTATTTGAAATTGTGTAGTGATAGCACCAATTTTCTTTCAAATACTTTTTTAGAATACTCATTTCAGGAACAAAAAACACTGATATTTCGAGTATTAGGCAAACGTGTCAATGATAAACAATTGTTTGTTACATTTTTGCACAGCTTCCTCACACTACCGTATGAGTGGTGATTGAAAATATATACGTGCTTTCGTAAAGTACTGGATAAATTAATATTCACCCATTTCTGAGATATCTCCTGAAACAGGTCGATTTTAAATCTCAGTTTGCCAAATTTATAATGAAAATTAAATATAAAGGGTGATCCACGTTTGACTATTGACGTCCGCGACAATTTGTTCAAATGGAGAACTCTATATATTATTATATTTTTGGCATTTCCATGAAAACCTGATTTCAAAAATATATAACATATAGGGTTTGTATACAGTGCGTCCGTTGAAGTCAGTGCTCTCGTAATGTAGGTAGCGGATGAATTCGTAAAAAATTAAAGGAATGATTTTTGGAAAGAATGCACGAAGCCGTCGAATCTCATTTTCATTCGGGCATTCTTTCAAATTCAATCAATACATACAGGATGATTCATGTAGGAGAAATTACGTCATCACTATTTTTTTAATGGCAACTCCATTTTTCATCATGTGAAATGTGAAAAGGTGATTATGAGTATGGGTGAAATTAAAATAAAATAAGAAAAATTATTTTGAAATATGAAAATACTAAATTTAATGGCAATGATAGCTTCAAACAACAACCAAATTGAATATTCAAATTGTGCACCGTTTGGTGTCTGACAATTTCCATTACTTGACAGTAGCCATAGCGACCAGAATTTTGTTTTTATTGCCTAATAGTTTTTGTGAAGATATTTCTCTAATGAATAACATATCTCATCGTTTGTCGATAGAATATTGAGTAGTAACTTTGGTATTCCATTGAAAATGATTGAATAAAGAAGAATTGAAATTATTTGCATGATAGGATTTGGAGACAGAATGGGCACTCAAGTTGAGTCGAAAGGCCGTGAATTCGGGCATCTCCGTGATCTTCCTAAATCTGGTCGACCCTCACCACCAGAAGACGATCAGCTTAATTGTGTTGGTACTGCATGAAAATCATCACACAACACTCAACCAATTGGCTTCTGATTTCAATATGGCAGCGTCTACAGTCCCCAAAATTCTTCTTATAAGGTACGCCTCATCCATGAACTGAATGAAGACGACTTTGATCGGCGAAATCAATTCTGCAAACAACTGCAACAACTATGCAATAATAATAATAATTTTGTACAATTTTTTTTTAACGGTCACGTCAATAGGCAAAATTGCCGTCATTGGGCTACACTCAAAATCCACAGAAAGTGAATGTATGGTGTGGCATAGTCGACGGAAGAATTCTGGGTCCCTATTTCTTTGACGTAAATCTGACTGGTGCAATATATGTGGATTTTCTTCGATTCGACCTTATTTCTGGACTAATAGCTTTGTATGCAGATCTAAAAGAACCTGATCTTCCGAAAACGGCATTTCCCAATTATGCAGCAGCTGTCAGCGACTATTTAGATGTGGTGTTTCCGAATTGTTGGATAGGGAGAAGGGGACCGATTGAGTTTCCAGCTAGATCTCCAGATTTGACACCCCTTGATTACTTCTTGTGGGGATACTCAGATAGTAAAGTGTATACTGAAAGGCCGGAGAATTAAGAAGATTTAAAAGCAAGAATTCGTCACGAGTTACATGTATACCTCCTGACGTTATTGACAATGTTCAAAAAGAATGTATCCATCGTTTCGGCTACTGCTGGCAGACGGTGCACAATTTGAACATTTAATTCAATCAATGTTTGAAGCTATCATTACCATTAAATTTAGTTTTTCCGTATTTCAAAATAGTTTTTCTTAATGAAAAATGGAGTTGCCATTAAAAAAATACCGATTACGTCATTTTTTTTACACAAGTCATTCTGTATGTATTAACTGAATTCCAACGAATGCCCACATGGAAATATAATTCGAGGCTTCAAGCGTTCTTTCCAAAAATTATTCCTCAATTTTTTTACGAATTTATCCACTACTTTACGAGCGCACTGAATTTAATGGACGCACTGTATACAAACCCTATGTATGATATATTTTTGAAATCAGTTTTCCATGGAAATCCCAAAAATTGAATACTATATAGGGTATTCTCTTTGAAAAATGGTCGCGGACGTCATTAGTTAAACGTGGATCACCCTTTTTATTTAATTTTCCCTCATGAATGTGGCATATTGAGATTGAAAATCGTCCTGTTTGAGGAGATTTCTTAGAAATGGATAGTTTGGCTAAAAATGGGTTTATTCAGTACTAGACTTACCAGCGATTCTGAAGGAGTAATTGAATGAAAATCAAAAAATGTATTTATGCTTGCCTGTGTTTGTCCGATATTCGCAGGAATTTGCAGTCAAACCATTAAAAAATTTGTATATTGTTTTTTTTTAGAATTTTTCAAACCCTCTGTTTCATTCTTGTCACTCAAAAATAGAGAATATACACTTGGATACAATTTTTCATACTTCTGCAAATATTCTTCTCAAAACTACCCCCGACGTGGTCTCCAATAATACTGGAAAAATGACTCAATATTCCATAGAAAACTGGTGAGAAAAAATTCAAAACACGTACTCCATGTAAAAGCAGTCTTGAAGGATCAATAATCATTTGGTTTGAAAATTATTAAGGAAGAAATAATTCGTGAAATATTTATGCTGGAATAAAATTTAATCCAATGTTGTTACAGAGTACAGATACACCAATATGTCGATATGAAAAATACATATTACTACAGTGTATGAATATTAATTGAAGATGTACTTACATAATAGTTGGAATTGTATAACCTGTAATTCAATTCTCCATTGTTTGTTTTATTGATATGTGATTGATGTTTGATGCAAATACCTAATACAATTTGTTTTATTTCTAAAATAGGATGTGATATCTACATAAAATTATTTTCGTGCCTTTCTGCTCACACTGAAAGAAACTTTATTTTCACAATTTTATTTATTTATAATAATTCTATTGCGAATTGTTTCATTTTTGAAATAGTATGTTCTTTTTCTATATTATCTATAAGTGATTTTAATATGATATCCATATACAAGTCTTCTGATGCTCTTTTGCTCATACTGAAAATTTTTTATCTTTACAATTTTATTTATTATAATCTATGGTACATTAATATGTTAAAACCCACGCAAAGGTTCATCCTTCTGTGGGAATTCTATATTTATTTATCGTTAACTGAAATTATTGTATATTTCAGATTGAATGGTAAATAAATATTATATTATTATTATTATATATTATATCTATTATCACGAGGTCCAACAAAGGTTAAAAAAGTGAACCTAGAGATTCGTAATTATATTGGTGGGCTTGTTGGTTGTGATATCTTTCCAGATAGGTTTTTTCCTTCCTGAGTGAAATAGTTGTTAAATACTCCTGCAATTTCTGTTTTACACGTAATCTCATTTCCCGACTCTGGAGTTATTTCATTTATGTTATGATTATTTTCATATTTGTGATTTCACATATTTTTTGCATTATTTAAAAAAAAACATTTCTGCTTGATAAAACTTTCGTTAAGTCATTTCAATAAGGTCGTTTATTTGTTTACGGTAATTGATGCATGTTTGTTTTTTATTTCTTTCAAGTTCAAATCAATTCAATTTTTCGACGGCAATGTACAACATAGCAAATATAATAATAATAACATTCATATTGTTGATATTTTACCCCGTTTTGAGTAGCCTGCTACGCCTAAGCACATGTGTGCTTATGCTGCGTTTTCCAGCAACTCTCAAAAGGGGGCAGTAGGTGAAAAATGTTGATAACGGACAATCTATTGTTGGTTAGGGGAGAAAATGAAGCGAAATATATGTCAGGTTGATTGTTGTTTGTTTTGATAATTTTCTAGAAAATATTATAAATTTTTTCTTTGTTGGTAATCATGGATTTTTTTGCTACTTTGAATTTTTTTGTTTTTTAATGGCAAACAGTTATGTAGTATTGGACCGAAAAAGTGAACAAATCTTTGGCAGTGACTCTTCTTGAACATTGGCAGATTCAAAGTCATATTTTTGCATGATCTGGTATTTTTTTTGTTAGGTATTTCATATTTTTGTTTGTGGAAAAACATCCAGATCAGGCATGTGTAGGCATAAAGACTTCTTATAGCAAGTAGGTTAGATTTTTTGTAAAGTTTTTCAGTGGAGGATAGCTTCTTTTTTCTGAATACTATTTTGGAAATTGTGTTTTGTACAGTTTGTATACACACTAGGTTATAATTGTACATTCCCCCACATGCTGTAAAACAATACTTTATGAGAGATTCTGCTAATGAATAGTATACACTTAACACATTTTTTTTGTCCCATATATCTTTTAAATGATAAGATTTGTGGATGAGTTGTCTCAGTTTCTCATGTAAAGGGCATGTTCATCCCATCGAATGTGTTTGTCTAAGGTGACCCCTAAATATTTAATTTTGTCGGTTGTTCATTCCTGGGACATGAACATGGATTTTGATTACTGTGAAATTTGTGTATTTTGAGTATTTCATTTTCTGGTTGATCATTACTTTGTAATGAGATAGTCATAAATTTAGTTTTATTAATATGGAGACTAAGAGCTTGATATCAAGCCACAATTTTATATCTTTCATTCCTTTTTCAGCTGCTATGAAAACCTCTGCCCAAGTATCTTCAGTGAAAACTATGGCAGTATCATCAGCGTATGAGATGTAACTTTTCTATTCTTTATAGAGTTCGTTATGATTTATTGACTCTACTATAGTGAGTGTATGGTGATCCATTTTTTGAGCTTGATTGTATATTTATGATTTTTTTTATTTCTGTTAATAAAACTATTTTTCTACACGGTAGAAAAAAAATAGTGTACGCAACACGCCTAAAAACAGTTTCTTCACTCGCAGACTTCCAGGATGAGCCGTAGGCTCTACTCGTCGAAAAACCAGGATTTTCCGGAATTGTTACAAAAATTACTATTTGTGTCACGGTAATTTAATAACGAGGTGATTGAAATAAATCAACGCGAGAGGAAATTGTACTTCCCTCCAGAGTTATTTTATATTGCCGAGAGACACCCAGCACAGTGAATGTTTTTTTTTGTGTGAGTCGTTTATTATTACAGTTCGAGTAGCGTCAAGAATCATTTTGCGGCGGAACGAGTGCGAGAAATTGGACACTTTCCAGAATCTATCTTCCTTGACAAATATGTAGAAAGACGAATAAAAAAAGTTTTTGCCAGTTTCAGATGGAATCATTTATGTGACTCTTCTCCAGACATTGTACAGCCATTGACTGCCTTCCAGCAAACATACCATTTATTTCATATATCAACAGAATTTGTTCCGAACAGAAATGTCGAAAGCTGGTGACAATACCCACGGGGTCGCGAACAGAGTCAGAAGCAAAATTGTAGGGGGATATAGGATTTTATATCACTGGCAGAGCCGGGTGGATTTTGTACTGCAGCCTTTTCCACGATCGGTAGATATACCCGGGTGAGTCAAAATTTTCTCATGAAGTTGACCTGAGTGACATACACTGCGCGCCAAGAGCGATGGATATATTGATTTTTGCAAAAAATAATATAAGGAGGAAATATATGCCTAAATTTCGTAGGGATTCGTGATCAGGACATCAACTCCAGCACCAACCAATATATTCAGTGAACAATTTCCACTTCTGAAAAATCCAAATTTGTCTCACTTTCAATGGAAACGCCACCGTTTCTCCGTGAATATTGGAGTAGAATTCTGTTATCCCCACGATCAATCAATCATGCTTTATTGTCCAAGAGGTATTCCTCATCGACAAAAGAGTGTAATTCTATAAAGTCAGAAATATTAAGAATATAAAAATATATGAAATATAATGAACAATCATTATAAAGTTGAAACATTTGTACATAAACGAATATAAATAAAACAATACAGAAAAATATATTGAACATTACAGATAAATGAATGAATGAGGCAATACAGATTAGTAAGCAACGGAAATACTAAGCATTAAAATTCATCAATGTAATATTCCTTCAAGTCATAGAAGGCTTTTTGCAGAAATGCCTCTTCAACTGATTTCCTGAACGTTTTCAAATTTCTTATTACCCTGTAGTACATTGGGTTATATATTTTCTTGCTCTCATATATATCGAAAAAAAAATTTGTAATTGCTAATTTTGGGATTGGCAAAGGTGATGCCCAGATATCGCCAGATATACCAAAGATGAGTCTGAATCTTTCGTGGGGTCAACCTGAGTGACATTCACTGCGAGCCAGTAGCGATAGATATACCGATTTTCATGAAAAATAATATAAGGGGCAAGATAGTCTCAAAACTCTTACGGATTCGTAATCAGGACATCAACTTTAGTACCAATCCATATTTTCGCGAATTTTTTTTCATTTCTCAAAAATCAGAATTTGTCTAACTTCTCATGGATTCTGAAATTTCCACCACCATCAGATATACCGAAGATGATGCTGAATATTTTCTAGGGTTGACCTGAGTGATATATAATGCGCGCCAGGGGCGATTGAAATTCTGATTTTCACGAAAAATAATATTAGGAGGCGAGATAAGCGGAATTTCATCGATTCTTGATTAGGACATCAAATTTATCACCGATAGGCATCTTTGCTGAAGAATCAGTTCCGAAAATTCTAATTTTCCCACTTCTCATGGAAACACCTCCGTATTTATCGTAATTAGTGGAGTAGGGCTCTGAAATTTCCACGATGGGTAGATATTCAGGAGATGAGTCTTAATAATAACTGAAGTCAAATTTGCTCTGAGCTTCCAAAGGGGAGTACAAAAATATGGATTTTCTGAAGGAAAAATCGAACTTCATTTCCGAAAATATCACAAAATCGAGAAAATTGTTCAAAATGAAAAAACAAGTCATATTATGTTATTGAAGCATATCTCAAAAAAATCCTTTATTTTTCTGGTCATTGATATTCATTAAAGAAACAACGGTTAGAGAAACTCAATGTAGAAATATTTCTCAATAATACTGCATTATCAGTGATAATAATCGCTGTATATCACGTTCTACAGTTATAAAAATCGTTCTATTCATCGCCCCTGGCGCGCAGTGTATGTCACCTAGATTGATCTTGAAAGAGATTTGATTCACCCTCGGTGTATTGAACGAACGTGGAAATGACGGAATTCTACTCCAATAATAACAGAAGTTACGGTTTCGTTTCCATGGGAAGTGATACAATTTGGATTCTTCAGAACTGAAATTTTTTTGGCGACAATATGAATTGGTACTGAAATTGATATCCTGATCACTATTCTGTAAGAATTTTGAGTCCCCCTATACTATTTTTAGCAGAAAGCAATATATCCATCGCCCCTGGCGCGCACTCTATGTCACTCAGATCAACCTCAGGAAATATTTAGACTCATCCTTGGTATATTCAACGATCGTAAAATAACAGAATTCTTCTCCAATAATTACGGAAGTTAGGGAAGCGTTTCCATGGAAAGTGAGACAAATTCGGATTTTTCAGAACTGAATTTTTTTTCGTGGCAAAATATGGATTGGTACTGAAATTGATGTCCTGATCACGGAACTGTAAGGATTTCGAGAGTATCTAGCCCCCTCATACTATTTTTAGCAAAAAGCAATATATCCAACGCTTCTGGCGCGCAGTATCTGTCACTCTTATTAACATCAGAAGAAATTGAGACTTATCCTTGGTATATTCAATGATTGTGAAAATTACAGAATTCTACTCCAATAATTACGGAAGTTACGGGGGCATTTCCATGGAAAGTGGGACAAATTCAGATTTTTCAGAACTGAAAATTTTTCTGTGAAAATATGGATTGGTACTGAAAATTATGTCCTGATTACGAATCCGTAAGAACTTTGATCCTATCTTGCCCCCTCATATTATTTTCCGAAAAAATCATAATATCCAACGCCCCTGTCGCGTAGTGTATGTCATTCAGATCAACCCCAGAAGGGATTAAGACTCATCTTTGGTATATCGAACGATCGTAAGGATAACAGAATTCTAATCCAATAATTACGGAAGTTAGAGGGCGTTTCGTTTTTTTCAGAACTGAAATTTTTCAGCAAAAAGATAGATTGATGCTGAAGTTGATGTCCTGATCACGAAACCGTAAGAACTTTGAACCTATTATTGCCCCCTAATATTATTTTTCGCAAAAATCGGTATATCTATCGCCCCTGGCGCGTAGTGTATGTCACTCAGATTAACCCCAGAAGAGATATAGACTGATACTCGGTATATATAACGATCGTGAAAATTACAGAATTTTACTCCGAAAATTACGGAAGATACGGTGGTGTTTCCATGAGAAGTGAGACACTGTAGTTTTCTGGCTCATAACATATTTGATCTGTTACCGCTTTGTCATACCCCGAAGATCAATTGACACTCTACCAGTTGATAAAGCTGAAACCATTGCTACATACCTATGGAACGTTCTAAAAACGATATTTCCTTATCAATGAATTAAATTATTCTGCGCTCACCAGTATAATACTCTCTACTACTTCTCTTTCTCCATATTTGTTTCTTTTTCTACTTGTTTTTATGATTGTACCAATATTCTTCGAGCTTTGTAATACATATGTATGTTTATGTATGCATCAATCAGGTACCAGTTACCTGTAATATCAGGTTAACATTATCATTATTGACTATTAGGTTTAACACACATCCATCCTGTTCAATGATAACTCGCACCCTTGCCATAAAATGTATTTTTTGAGGGGCAATACCTGTACTCAGAGAGGAGAATCGATTATTGCAATTTTTTTTATAATTTTCAACAACAAAGTAATACTAGAAAAATCGAATTGAACGGTTTTCTTCACATAAAAGATTCAATATAAATTGAACCAGAAAATGGTAGATCTCAGGTGAAAAACAACTACTTTCCTGGCAAATACCACGCAGAACGTTGAATGATATTCACCTGAAAATCCATGCATACCTCCATATAAATGGACATTGAATGCAAATGTTTCTTTCTGATAAGCTCGATTATGTTTAATAAAAGTAATACTAGTTGTTCATTAGTGTACAATAATAACAGACATTCCACTCACTTTACTATTTGTACAGCCCCTTGGTCACGTTTAAAGCTCACGGTAGAAAAACCTTAAAATTTCGTATTCGCGGGTGCATTTGAACGCGTGTTTCTGCACCCTATAACACAGCAGTGGTCAACCGACCACTTTTTTTTCCTTCACGTTTACATTTGATTCGAGGTTATTTGCGGATGACTCGTTCATTGCCATTCATTTATTGTAGGCGAGCTTTTGACAATATGACTCTCTTTGATACAGAGCTTTTACCCGTCGAATCACAATACAAATGCCGTTTTGACATTTACGACCGTAAAATGAACTATCCCCCTTTGTAGACATCTTTTGATCACAGCTGTAATTGGGGATGAGTGATACTGTCTGGATCCGTTTCTCCGATTCCGCCATTGCGGCGCTGCACTTTGAACTCCTCCCCCATGCTCCAAGTCCATACTAGTAGAAAAAATGTTGTACCTAACACCTGCGGAAATGGTCTTTTTCGTACTAAACGGCTTCGCGGCGTTCGGTCATCTGCCATGACGTGCGGAAAAGTACCACTTTCCGCACTTGTTAGGTAAATAACTAAAATGACTTCCTCATTGACACTACGTTGGAACGCACTTGCTTGATTGAATGTATTTGATACTTCGGAAATATGGATAACGGAACTGTTTCATTTGTTTGACAATATGAACAGAGTGTCCATGAAATCAGATGTGGAGTCATCTTCGACTGAAAGATAAACATTAAACTATCTCCCATCGTTTATTTGGAAAATAAAACAGTATATTGAATAGAAATATTTTTCTGGAAATAAGGACATCAATAATAATAAAAACGTTTTTTGTAATATCTAACAGAAAACAACTTTTTGCCCGGCTAGAGCCATGCTGACTGTTATTCTATTCATTTTATATATTATTGAAATTTGATATGTGCTTTCATCCACAACAAAACAAGATTTAAAGATGTGTACAAGAATACATCATGCAATGAATCTCTGTCTCTCGTGTTTTTCCAATAACTGCGCCCCGGACTCCAGCGGTGGCCGATATTAAAATGGCTTTTTTTCCATGGAATGTGTCGGAATGAATTCTTGTTGATAATAACTGTGAATCGTTTGAGAATCCTCTCCATTCATGTGGAAAATACTTTTATTATCTCAGTAAACAGCGGCCACCTTAGAGCTCCAATATTTCCGTAGGTATATGAATAATTCATGCAGCTTTTTTTTTATTGTGAATATTATTATTCACCCTCTATATACCTAGACAAGCACCTGAAGGACTTTATTATAATGCAATGATTCAACTTGTGGAAACAATAGGATAACAAAGAATGCTCTCCTTCTCCTTCTTGGCACAGTGTTGGCAAATCTTGGAGAGCCCCGGTTACGTAGGCCTCTAAACTTGTATCCATTGTCCATCCACATGTTGTGAGAAACAGCTGAGCATGCCGATTTTTCTCAGCTGAATATCTGTAGCGTATCTCGATTAATCATGTCAATGAAGAGAAAGCATGAATTGGTTGATACAACGACTGACCCAGTGGTGACTCCGTTTATGGGACCTGTGTTTGTTATGCCAGAAGCATCCAAAAGAGCCTTTATCATTCGAAAGTATGGAGGTTATTCAACAATGGCGAATAATCTTGCAATTTATGCTGAACATGGTGAGCTTTCAAGTGCTATGAGAAATTTTGGATCAGTTGGACGATGGACGTGGTCTTTCATAAACACTTGAAATGAAAAGGCGGAAAGACTATCTGGTGAAACGGAACAGAAAGGACGTCCCCATTGCTCAGACCAAACTCCATCTACATTAAAATCAACAAGATTTTGTTAAAATGTGAAACAGGTGAAATGATGAAGAAGAAGTACGAGACAAACTTGACTGCATCCACGCTGGGTATTGTATATGAATGCTGATAATTGTTCCTTGAAACCTGTTCTAGTGATATTATTTTTGCTAGTTTGTATTTTCATGTACATCATGCGCTGAGACTCTAAAAGAAAGTTAAGACACTGGAGAAGTACTGCTAGATGAGTACAAATCCTGCATGTATTGAATCATTTCCGTTATAACTGTACTATAAACAAATTTTCCAGGGTTATGGTTATCTTCTCTTCGAGAACGTTCAGCAGATCCTGCATGTGTTGGAAAGCGAGTATAGCATAGTTTGTTATATTTGGCTTCTAATGTCACCAAATCTGTTGATGATAATACCTTCAACAGTTTTTTCATCTTGTAGAGCATGAATTATAGACCCAATACCTAGCGTGGATGCAGTCGCAAGTTTGTATCTACCTTCTTCTTCATCACAAAATAGGCACAACTTCTTCACATCTGAACAAAATAATGATGATGTTGTTGATATTGATGTAGATGGAGTTTGGTCTGAGAAATTGGGACGTCCCTTATGTTTTTTTTTCACCAGATAGTCTCGCTGCCTTTTGACTGTCATATTTGTTCCTGCAAGATTTGTGATATTTTCCTAGTGTTTGTGAAAGACCACTTCCATCGTCCAACTGATCCAAATTTTTTAGAGCACTTGAAAGCTCATCATTTTCAGCAAAAGTTGCATGATTTTTTGCCATTGTTAGATAATCTCCATACTTTCGTGAGACTCAGCGCTTTTTTGAATGCTTCTGTCATAACAAACACAGGTCCCATACAAACGGAGCCACCACGGTCAGTCGTAGCATCAACCAATTCATGCTTTCTCTTCATTGACATAATTGGGTTATCTCTGTCTTTATACGAGGAAAACGAAAGCAATTTCTCCTTCACATGATGAAATTTCTCACACAATGTCTGCCTGAAAAAAAAACACACATTCGATATTACTCAATGGAATCTTATTAATTATTCCATTCAATTTATTATAACATTTTTGAAGTTCCTCCAAAAATAATTATTTTGAGGGGGGCTACGATTTGAAAAAAAAATCTTAAGAGGGTAGAATGTATTAACATGTACATCAATATTATAATAATTACATGGAGTTGGACCTACAGATGAAGAACGTAAAAAGAGAAATCAGAGGATTACTCCCAAGATTCACTCACCTGAGGAATTTCTTAGATGTAAAAAAAATGAGCTCACTACACACGACCACACATGTATTTTCATAGTTTGATGCAAGCAATCGTTTGTAGCGATAGTAAAAGATGGAAACACATTTAGCACTATTCACTACTCAGTTCAATTACCTGGTCATATTCTCAAATATTTTGGCATTTTTCCTCTCCTTGCTTTCCAGCATAGTCAGGAAATGAAAAACGAACAAATCTTACCTGAAATATCCAAACACATTCCATGCGAATGAAAAGTGTATTTCAGATACGGCGCTGTCAAATTCCTACCTCATTTGAGTTGAGTGGAAGAACAGCCACGCAAACTATATAGTGTATTATTATCACCATGCTTTGGATAGTTGTAGTGAATAGTGTAGGCCTTATGCAATAAAATATGTATACCGGACTGCCAATTCCTCCATCATAGCGACTTTCTATTCTACACCTACCCTCCCAGCTCACGCTATTCATTGTTCCGACTTTCCGAAACTTTTCTTCATACTTGTTCCACCCGATTCCCCCAAGGTACTGGAGTGGATGGTGTATTTCCTAAACTTTCAATAGCTCGCCACAGAAATCCCTTGACACTTCAAATCAAACTTTCTAGGCCGGCGAAGTTTGCCACACAACAAGTAGAAATTCTTACAGTGTCTTGGTGTGTGGAAATGTGTGGGATATATCGAATTCAGGATATTTTTGTCTATTTTCCTAGATAATTTGATATATTTTTTTCAAACAATAGAGCCTAACATGTGAAGTGTAATATTAGAAACTAGGAACTTAAGAGTCTCCATAGAAATTCATTATGAATCGAAACAAGTGGTAGATCACAAGCGAAAAACAACACTCTTCTGTCAAATACCACGCAGAACATTGAATGATATCCACCAGGAAATCTATGCAAATTTCCATTGACTATGAAAATTTATTGCAAATGTTTCTTTCTGATAAACTTGATTATGTTCTATTTGTGCTAGGTCCGCCTGACAATCCGCGACCGGTTTCAGGCTTTTGGCCCTCATCAGTACGGAGTAGTCACCAGTCAGAGATCTGAAGACCTCTGACCGAAGCGAGACCCAACACAACATGATCACCTGTAGGTACGCAGGAAAAAGTAACATTTAACTGGCGGTACCTAGTGACAGAAAGAAACACTGCATAACTATTCACCCACCTCTATTCTATCTTTATAGGAGTGATTGCATGTCCGACAAGACGTATACATCAAACAAGAGAGCCAAATATGTGAAGTGTGTGGCGGGTCTTGTGGCCATTATTTATATAGCGACAAGATGTTACTTCATTTTCCCTCTGCTAATTTACTCAGAACAAGAGACTCGTGTGGGAACTGGCCTTAACCCTTTCGCTACCGAATTTCTAATTGGCATGTTAAAACTTTGCGATTTGGTACATAGTCTTTTCAATTTTTTTACTCTTTTTAAGAATGGGTACCAATTGAAAAAATGAATAGGTTTTTGAGTTTTTGAAAGGTACAAGAAAGTGTACGGTGGAAGTGAGAGGCTGCAAACGAATATGAAAATGTATTCATTTATTTACGGTACATTGAACAATACAAAGGTACATATTTTTATTTAGTATAATAATATATAATAATAATAATGTATTTTATTCAGTTTGAGCAATACAATAATTATATAAGGCAATATAGATAAAAGAGTAAACTTAACTAAACAAAACGATGCGTAAGAATACATTAAACTTATAGCTAAGTATATATAGGTACATATAATTTGATCAGTGCACCCATTAAGACCGTCAAGGTTGAGCATGGGGTACACTGACTAGTATTGAGATTTTATATAAATATATGTATATGCTGTACATCTTTCATTCATCGTGTGTATGAATATATATTTTTTTTTCTCAATTTTAAAATTTTTGTTAATGTTTTTATTTTTTTTTATTTTTAGAATTCGAAATTTTTTTTAATGTCTTCAGCATCAAGAGTTTTTATATATCCTTTAAAGACGGTTTTTAAGAATGATGATGAGTTTATTTTTCTTATATAGGTTTTATACATTTCTGGAAGAAAATTAAATAAATGAGGTGCTATAAATTGAAAATGTCTAATTCCTATAGACTTTTTAGCTGGGTTTGTTTGTACAAAATCTTTCGACTTATTTCTGGTTTGGTAATGAGGATCAAGTGTTTGCAAGTTGGAACGATTTTTAAATAGGTAAATTACCAAACTAAAGATATATAGTTGCCTCAAATTCATAACTTTTGCTTCTTCAAACAGTAGCTCTGTGCTGTATTTCATATCTTTAAAATGAATAGCTTTTAAGATTTTTTTTGGAGTATTTCAACCTGTTTCAAATGACTAGGCATGGTTGCTCCCCAGCTGACAATACCGTATCTTAGACGAGATTCAACAAGTGCGTAGTATACTGTTTTAAGATTTGGTAAATGGAGTATTTTTCTCAGTTGTTTAAATTTATATATTGAAAACCTCAAGGTCTTAGCAATGTCTGACAAGTGAGCAGTCCATCTCAGGTGAGAATCAAGTTTTATCCCCAGATATTTTATTTCGTTTTTCAGAGAGATATCGATGTTATTAACAGTTATATTCTTATATGTAGGTAAGTTATTTTTGTAGCTGGTAAAAGGGACGATGTATGTTTTCTTATGATTAACTGTTAGTATCTTACGATTGGAGATGTCGAATATATTTTTTAAGTCATATTCAATTTTAATTTTTTAAGTCTTCCCATGTTTTAGCATTGTATATTACGGCCGTATCGTCTGCAAATACAAATAATTTGCCTGTAGAGTTGTAAGAGAATATATCATTTAAATACAAATTGAATAACATAGGCCCCAAAACAGTTCCTTGAGGCACCCCAATCAACACCGGTTTTTCAGTACTTAGTTCTTTTTCTATTCTTACCACCTGCTTTCTATGTGACAAGTAACTTTCGAAGAATTTATGTGGCAACCCTCGTATACCTGCGTCGTACAAAAGTATGATATTGTACATAGCAGTTCGATTTCTTGGTGAGACATAAATGTACCTCACATTTCGAACATTTGGTTCGTGGTCCCCCAGAACAGTTTTCACTTTTACACCTCGATGCGAAGTTCTTGTCGTCTAGCTCAGGTAGGTGATTTATTCCGTCAAAACGAACATCATCAATAGGCCTCAATTCAGATCTAGGTCTGGGTTGGGATTTAGGCGTTTGTGGTCCCTCATCAGATACAGCAGATGGTCGTCCCCGTTTCTTAGGTCTTGATGTTGATGATAAAATTAATGCTTCTCCCACATGAGCTCTGAAGTGCAGTAAGTCTAAAATTTGTTTTTTCGGCACACCTAATAAAATAGCCTAGGCCCTATATTCTAACCATGCGTTCACACAGGCTAAATCAATTCCGTGCGTGACCATCCGTAAAGTCCACTTCTTAGATCGTATGATTGACCTATAAATAGTGACCAGGAAATCGAGGTTATCAACACCTCCCATATTCAAATTATACTGATGAATTACTTGTGGTCGTATTACATACACATACCGTTTTTGTTTCTTGTCTCACCTTCTGCATCTATCTGTTCCGCCGATTCCCATATAATTGGAAGCCATAGTTACAGCTTTGTTGTCGAACCATTCGGTGAGAATAACTTCTCCGTCATCACTGATGAGTTCTTCGGATGTCCCACGAACTTTTGTTTGGAACAATTTATCTGATGGAAACGGAGGTGCTTTGAAACGGTCTCACCGTGCTGTTCCGGATGGCCAAATTTATTTCTGTCTCAAATATTGGAGAGGTCGATAATTTGAGAAATAATTGTCATAATATAGTTGCACATTTTGTTCTGCCAACTCCCACACCACTGCAGCACCTAATCCCAAATGCTTTTCGAAAGTTTCGTCTGATTCGGTTGTAGAACCTTGGTATAATAAAAAATCGTACAGCAGGCCGCTGGCGCCACAAAGCGCAAAGATCTTGATGCCCCAAGGACACGGCTTCCCTTTTATGTATTGTTTCACATCTATCTTACCTTTGAAAGGCACCATCTGTTCATCTACACACAGACACTTTTCTAAAGGAAGTTTCAAACATTCCTCCCGAATAGTATTGAAAACGGCCGGACTTTCCAAAAAAGGTCGTTATTATTAGGCTTTTCCATCGTATTTACAAAATGGAGATGTTGCCTCAATTTATAGTAATGATTACGGGACATACTATTGGCTATGATGGGAACCTGTAACCTAGCCTCCCAATAATTCTGTAACCTTGGGTAGCGGATATTACCCATCAATATGTGTATACCTTCATCTCAGCTGCATTTGTCGGCTGAAATCGGGATCCTTACTGAACTGCATACAGGTTTGTGTTTTCAACCATTCATTCAATTAGTTCACTTGTAAAATACTGATAAAAAATTCGTGTAGGGCTTTCCAAATCTAAAACTTCTGGAATTGTAGGCGAATACCATGTAATTGGTGGTGTTTGATATGTGACATTTTTCCTCCATTTCATATCTGCTTTCCTCGTCTACTTATTTGCAGTGAAAAACTCTTTCTCTATTACACCTTCCACTGTAGCAGCACTTGACTTACTTGTACCAGCTTTCACCGTGTCCAATGTAGGAAGTATAGGTGTAGCATCAATTTCAGCATCATTTGAAGTATTCATCTGCTCTGTTCCTTCATGATTTTCGTCCTTCGAAAGTGAAACATCACTAGCATTTTCGTTATTTTGCCATTCATCGTCCTCAAAATCACCTGCGTTATCAAAATCTTCGATATCTAACAATACATCTATACACGCCAACAGTTGCGCTTCCGTAAGAGGCGTATTTCTTGCCATACTAGAGTTTGAAACTGATAATAAAATAAATGAATTAACCTCAAGAATTTTTGAGGTTATGCTTACCTTACATACTGCAGTGCACAATTGTGTACAAAACTTCAAAGTAACCAATATCAAAGTATATCATCAAATTGTCTTTATCCCACTCTGAACGTAGAAAACCAGCTCTCATAAACGAAATATAAAATTGACAACTATAACAAACCACTCTCATGAGTCAAATGGAATGTTTGTAGCGACCTCTGCATACATCTTAACTTTCAACCGGTTACTACTCTATTACATTTCAATTCACGTTCATCGTTTGCGGTTCAGATGTTACTGTACGTCCTTGAGTGATGATAAACTCCCACACGAATGTGGACATTGGGAGCAAATGTACAAAATTATTGTAGTTCAATGTTACAAAAGCATTGAAAGCGCTGTACACAAATGTGTACGTAGGTAGCTAAAGGGTTGATAGATTCATATAGTGTGATGTTGAATATTATTATTCTGTAACCCTTTTCCTTATTTTTGGACGCCACTCAGTTGAACATAAAACTAGAGGAATAATCTACTACAACTGAGAACTTGTAGATTGAAACGTATTCATAAATTGAAGACAATTTGAAAAATACTCTGCGGATGGGTTCATTCAAAAATTAAACTCCGGTTGCTTATAATATCCAATGTATTTCCAATCATCACAATAATGTGGTATCCTACATTATGAAAATCACATATAGATATTAAAGTAAAAAAGGGTTTTCGATATTTTCTGTACTGTACAATCATTGGGTTACGTTTCGAAGTATAGTATCGATACAGGCGTTTCCTCGAATTTGAAATGAGGTTGATATGTGAACATCAACCACGAAAAATCATAACAAATACTAGGTAGTCAGGGTGCATAATAACGATTCCAATGGAAGGAATATGATTGTAATATGTTTAATAAAAAACGATTGAAATGAAGAGGATCGGAATTGTGTATTACCTGTATTCGAACAACGTGGGCCTGTACTTTTTTGCATGACGCACAGATTCTTTTTGCACTCTGTTCAAAAATAGCCTAGTTTTGACATTTAAAAGTCATCAAAAATTACATTTTTGATGTAAATATTGGAAAAAAACTATTTCGATCTTTGATGAGATTGTTCCAAAGTATAAAGTATAGAGTTGAGTGCAATTTGTCAGTAATATAATTTTTTTGAGAGAATTGAAAATTTCGGAATAAAGATCCTATAATTTTTTATTTGAACCCGGCTTCTTCATAATTTCTGTGAAATAACGGAGATGAAAAAATGAAAATGGCTCCATTCCTCTCACATTGGGAGAAAACAATTTCACTGGAAAAAATGTTCGTTCCGACGCACCAAAGAAATCAGCAACAATATCTAACGTGATGAAGCCGTGTGAGCGCTAACGCCGCCCCACCGTTCGACTGGAATGCCCTTTTGACGAGATCTCCCCAATTTAAAAAGGTTACGTCAAATTAGTCAAATCAGTTCCGTGAATTCTTGAGTTATAGCGGTTCAGCAAAGCAAAGCATCTCCGTGAATGTTAACAATTCACTCCTCAGAATGCTACAATATTGCTTGGCTCGCACAATCCACATTTTTACTGGCACTTTAAGGAATCTAGTACAAAATTGCGCAATGTTATTGGTGTCGCCTGAAATTCGTTCTATTTTTCAGCACATTGCCGAAAGAGATTGTGATATTATTTATGCTTGCGGTATCGGATAATATACGCTATGTGGAATGGAAATACTTTATGATATTGTTCACAAGACAGATATAAAAGGTATTCATAGTGATAACTTTTTGAATTCGTCCCCAGACATGTGAAGTGGACACTTGAACGTTATGGTTACTCGTTCAACTGATTTGAATTAGGTATATTCTTTGATATGACGACATTTGAACGGAAGATTCAATTAATATTCTCAGAAAATCAGTAGCATTATTTTCAACCGACGAAACCAAAAAAGGGAGGTTCTCTATTCGAGGCGTATATATTTTTTTTATGTATGATCACGCACCACATTTCTCAGAGCGGTTCGATTCCAATGTTTCTTTTTCAATTGGATAGGGTGTACTTCGAGATTGGTCCCATTTCAATTTGAACAACAAAATCCATCCCTGAGGGTGGCAAAATGAAGGATATTGATCATTCAACCTCTGAATTTTGGTCATTAACCGATTCTATCAGGCATAACTTTGTATTGGGTCCTCCTATTTAGATGATTCTTTCTTAATTGGAAAGGGTATATATAGTTGATCATATTCTGATTTGGAATGGAATGATCAACCCCTATGGGTAGAAAAATTGGTTATGATTAATTTTTCACTTGTGAACTTTGGCACACATATGTAGTTGACATTGCCAGATCCTCCTACATCCGTCTAAATGATTACATTCCATGAAGGGATGGAATTATATATAAAGTGATGAAATCAACCAACCAAAACTTTCAAAATGATTTTATATTATATAACAATGAATATTTGAAATAGAAAATCATATTATTTATTAGTTAATGGTTGAAGTAAGCTAGGTAAGAAAGTATTTTGGAAATAAAAAAAAACTAAGTAGGTAGTAATTAGTAGATTTCAGCAAAAAAAATTGAAAAATAAAAACTTTTTGACAAAAAATTAAACCAACGAAAAAATCAACTGAAAAACAAAAAATTAACTGTAATTGAATTAGGTAAATCGTGAAATGATGGCAGCGAGATGCACGGCTACGTTTTGATTACTTCTTCGATAATTGTTTGTTTGGCGCCGTCTCAAAATCAGTTACTCACATTAGTTTAGAAGCTCAATTTTCATTTAGACTGAGAGGATTTATTTTATTTCTTGCTTTTCCGTTGATTTTTCGTCGGTTTAATTTTTTGTTAAACATTTTTTTTCCATAGATTTTCGTTGACAAATGCACTCATGCCAAAAAAATACAGAATTTTAATGAATAATTTAATTTTTCTATTGTCTGAATGTGTATTTTTCTAGAAAAAAAAAATTCTCAGCCGGCAGAGTATCAAGTCTTATTATATTATATATGATGAAAAATTTCCCCAAATTTTCAATTACTCCCATATATTGACAATTCATCAAACATTTTCGGAAATAAAATTTCGTTTCAAATTCACCTTTTTTATTATATTTGTCTGATTTATATTACAGCTTCTGCAATCTTCATTTGGAACAATTTTACTGGAAAAATTAATAGAGAAAACTCTCTCCCCTCAATAGCTGGCAATACACACAGAGGTTGATCCGCCGGTTTGGAACGACGTGGTTAAAACTGACAGATTTATCTTTTAGTAAGTGGATATTTCCCACGCGCCAGATCTAGCCGGCACATACTGATGGCCCAGGCCGCCGGGAAAAACTGCCGCCGTCAACAAACATGCGGTTTTGATTTAATTACGACACATGTTTCTGGAATTATATATCCCAGTGCCTGTGCAGATATTCTCACAGAATATTTCGAATCTTCATACGATCTTCCCGTGGCCGTAGCCGTTGAGCGTTCCCCTAGAGAATTGGAGTATCTTGTTCAGTAAGGGCCTCTTTTACTGAACCTAATTTATCCTCAAATAACTCTTAAAGTCGTCAGGGTCATTTTCTTCCAGCTCTTTTGATGGTAGAATATGACTGAATTGTTGTTTCTTCAATAAATAACTTTCAACTCATTCAGAGCGCTGCTTTCTCACACCAGTATTTGTCATCATCTGCATATAAATAATTGCACTCGCAAGAGTCTGCTTCTTCTATGGCTGTACATTTCAAGGACACTTTACTGCACAAAACTTTCGTCAAGTCGAGATTCCCCAAATACGGTTAGATCCTCATGTCAATGGGCAATTTTGTGGACACTAACTAACACGCACACACATTCTGTAAGATTTACCAGCGAATTTTTATTTTGCGTTAGTGGATGAAAACGGTTTTAATACAGGGCAGATTCATCCGTAGCCAGCTAATTAATCAACTTTCAAAGTGTTTGAAATCACCTTTTTCCCTATTCTATATTCGTTTCCATAACATTGGAGGAAGTCTCATAAGAGAAAGTCTCTTCTACTGATTGTAACCGATGTAACCCCTGATTTCTCGAATATTGATTCACCATTATACAAATCCTGTTCTCTCGACAACTTCACCAAACTCGTTAGTCTCCGGTAAGTTGGGAGTTCAACTCTAAACTTCGACGTCTAGTATAATTATCTATAATACCCTTTCAATCCTGCTCGTCATTGAGCTCGTAGTTATTTGCTGTTTCTTTCTGATTTTATCGAAATGGAAAGTGTGTGGGGTACTTTATTCTGAGAGAGAAACTGGTTTTCAAAAATAATTACGTGTGTTGCACATTGGAAGATCAATCAAGTTGTGCCGCATTCCATGATATAATTTTTTTGTTCCGAATCATATAATCTAAGCTATATCTGTCATTTGGTGGACAATTTACAGGTAGATATTTGCCGATCATAGTCCTCAGAACCCAAATAAAATGATTAATAAAAAAACTTTCATCAAATGCGCTAAAAATTCAAAACTGATTGATTTGAATGTGCGACATAGGTTATTCCGTGAGTTATAGATTCAAAAGCTTGTCGCTTTTGTATTCGAACTGAAAACATTGCGCGACAATCTTTTGAATTTATAGCTCACGGAATAACCTACGTCACACATCCATGGCAATAATTTTTCATTCCATTAGCGCATTTAAATAAAAGCTTATCTTTAAACAAGTTTTTTTTATTAATTATTTTATTTTGTGTTTTTAGTACGCCTTTATCAATGCATTTTTGTCGATGCATTGTCATTATGGGACCTTCTTCCTGTAAGTTCTGAGCTATCTAGTTTTTCGATGAGGAGACCATTTAAAGATCAACTCGTCCGCCATCTTGGAGCTGCCATCTTCAATTAATGAATTCTGACAAAAAATCAATAATCTTCGACCAAATTCATACTCTCCGACCCCAAAAACCTCGAGATACCAATTTTGGATAGAAATTGTTCATTATCACAAAACTTGTCCACCATCTTGGAACCACCATTTCGAATTGATGAATTTCGACAATAAATTCATGATCTCCGCCCCGAAAACCTCTACATACCAATTTTGAATAGAATTGTACCATAATAACAGAGATCGTCCGCCATCTTGAAGCCGCCATTTTGATTATGAATTTTTTGTCAAAATTCATAATCTTCATAAATGAAAAACTCTTCCGCCATATTGGACCTGCCATCTTGAATTTGTGAATTTTGAATGAAAATTCATAATCTCCGACTCCAAAAACGCCCACATACCAATTCTGAATAAAATCGTACCATAATTACAGAGACCGTCGGCCGTCTCAGAGCCGCCATTATTATTTTATTAATTTCGACAAAAAACTTATAAATTTTCAACCCCGAAAACCCACACATACCAATTTTGAGTCGAATGAGAACATAAACACAAATCTCGTCCGCTGTTTTGTTTTTTTCCAACAAAAATTCCATAATGCATTGTCACGGAAACTATGAACACCTGCCAAATTTCACGTTAATCGGACAATTAGGAGTGGGTCCAATTCAACTTACAAGATCTGATTACAGACACACAGACACAGGGATAGGTGAAACTGAATAAAAGCTTGTAAAATACCATTAGTTCACATGTTTATAGATCTATATACAGGGTGACTCAGGGTTGAACGACCAAATGTTCAGGATATATTACTCAGGCGAAATAAGAATAATAATGATAATAATAATTTATTGGATCCTTTAAGATCAAATACATGATATAGGATACGTCAAGAACACAAAAAGGTAGACAAATAATCAAAATACCAAAACAAAAAATATGAATGTAACATATACACAGATAGAACTAACATTTCATCCCGAATTTGAAACAAATCAAATATGAAATATAAAAGTCATATATACACAGGCAGAACTAACATTTTATCTCGAATTTAAAAATTCAGAAATGCTGTAGAAACAGTTTTCTTGCAGAAATTTCTTCAATTTTGATTTGAACATATTTTTGTTTCGAATTTTCCTTAGATCAGTTGGAAGATGTTTGAAAAATGTAATTTCTGTATATGACGGACTGTTCTTAAAGAATGATGTCTTATGAGTCGGGATCCTGATGAGATCACCGTTCCTAGTGGAATAGTTATGATGTTGGAAAACAGTGTCGTACATATGTTTCTGTTTCAGAAATAACATTATACATTTAAATATATATATATATATATACATGGATATTCAATCTTTTAAAATATTCTCTACGGGAATCTCTAATCTTTGAATTGAAAATGAGTCTGATGACTCTTTCCTGTATAATAAATATGCTGTTGAAGTTGCTGGAGCTGCCCCAGATGTTGATATTACAGGAGCTGTGGGAGTAGATTATGGCATAATAGATATTGATCAGTTGAGTTATAACAAAAATATTTTTTAGTTGTAGAATGGCATAATAACCACTATTTAACTTTTTACAAACGGCATTTATATTTGCTTCCCATCTCATATCACTATCTACGAAACTTCCGAGAAATTAAGTATTTTCAGAGAGATTAATTACAACATCCATCACTCTTACTTGAAAATTTGTTACAATTTTTGATCTGCGATAGAACTGCATACACACCATTTTGTCTGAGTTCACAATTAAGGAATAATTTTCACGCCCGGTTGTGAATTCCTTCGACAATATATTCAATTTACCTTGGAGTTCTTCGGGACTGTCAGCATCAGCAGCCAAATTTGAATCATCAGCATGTGTGCTTATATGAAGTGTGTGCTTATATGAAGTGGTAGATAGTTTAAAAATAATAAACAAATCAGTGGACCTAAGATGGAACCCTGAGGAACTCCCAGTTCCATAGAATAGAAATCAGACCTATGCTCTTCAATTTTGACAGATATTTTTCTCAGACTCTCGTATGAGACTATCTACGACATAAAGTTACCACGAAATTCTTAAGAGTATAGTTAGCTTCCGATAATGTTTGGATCAATGGTAACGAATGCTTTTGATAGATCGAAAAAGAGTGCTCCAACATATTTTTCTTCAGCTATAGAATCGTGAATATATTCAAAAAAGTTGTAGGAAGCACTTTCAATGGACTTTTCTGGACAAAAACCATGTTGGTACTTTGATAGAATTTCAAATCTAGAAGAATGTATACATTTTGTTATAGACACATCTTTCAATAACTCCACTTATCAGTACTGTTATTGGTTGGAAATTACTTCTGGTTTTTCCCATTAGCATGTGCCCAAACTTGCTTTGTTTTCTAGTTCTTAGAAAAAATCAGTTTCGATCAATTATTCAGAGACCTTTTGGCCGATTCTGATAAAACTTGGCAGGCTCATGTAAGCCATCTAGGGGTTTCCAATGTAATGAAAATAAGATTATTAATTTCAGTGTCGTCCCAGAAGGTGACATAATTGATATTAGTTCAGCACTGTTTTTTCTTTTCAGATTAGGTGAATCAAAACAATTTTTTCAACAAGACTTTGATAGCAGATGGTCGGCACGCATATGCTCTGCGGAAAGTTCCCAATTTGCTACCTGATGACTGGCCACGAAGGAGATAATTTTACGAAAGTTTCCTGGGGCAAATAATAAATGATGCTTTCTACTCTCGAAGGGTGATTTAGACCGACGAAGGAACTTTCACCAGGGCTGGTTCCTTCAATCACATTTGGGGGCACGAATATCCTCGTGGTATACAAGTTAATAACTTTCAACATTATTTTTCGTGTAGCGTTTGGATGGCATCTTTGATCATATGATGCTACGCTTCTTACGGCACATAGGTTGTCTGTTTGGTAGGTCCGGGGGACGGGGGTCTAGCGTACTTGCCGCTGATTGGTCGTTATCAAATTTCGACGATACTCGTGTTAGTTTGACAAATGACAAATATCAGATATTGTATATTGTTCTCGAATTCTTGTGTATTTTCATAGTTTCGGAAGTTTTTACTGTGGATAATTAGTTTGGAGAATAGTGGTCGCATTCCTCATCAAAATGACAAAGTCTTGTTCAGTGTACAACAACAAATCTGAAAAAGTTTCTGCCAGATGTTTTCATAGGTATATATTGTGTATATGCTGTTGGATAGAACAAAAAGTAAGAATACGAACCAAAAGCTAATTATGAATATTTCAATTGGAATTGTTTGTCTGATGTCCAGAGCCTTCGGCAATTTTAGCATCCCAATTACCTCTTGAATAAATTGCTCTTTCTTTCGCCAATTTGTTCACAGAAAATATGAAAAGGAAAACCCATACAATATTACTTTGAGATTTAATTCTATATTTATTTTTATAAAAACGCAGGGCAAATCAGTGTTGTTCGTCGTGATTGATTAAAAAATGTATGTCAGTGGACAATATTATTTGCCATATATATTTACAACTTCACCCTTAATTATGGAAGTAATTCCCTTGTTGGTTTTTGTTTGTCTCCAAGGATTTCTGCACACTTCAACCTTCCATTTATTTTTATTCAAACTTGACGTTTCTATTCCATGTGCACAATTTTTTTCACCGAAAATGGGATGGACCCATCGTGTGGGAAGCGGGCGGACCTCACTGCGACCCTGGGGAGGAGGCCGGAATAAAGCAGGGAGATGATTGTGGACCCTCTTTTTGGAGTCCTGTAGGTTATAGTTTACTGGGAGAATTGGTTACGGGAACTTTCTCCAATCCGTAGCAGCCCTGTGAAAAAAATATTAATAATGGTGGAGAGTGGTCCTTGCCGTGTCAATTTCGACAGTAAATGGGTGAGACTGATCAGCGTGCCGAGTTCTTCGATGAAATGTAGCCAGTGGTGGTATAAGATATCCTATTTCTCTGGAGCATCGGCCGTAGAAATATTTGTTGAATAATGTTAGGTCTGCAACTCTCCTTCTATATTCCAGTGGGTGAAGGGTATCTGTGAAGATTAGATTGTTTATCAACCGAATGATTGAGCTTTGGCGCCGAACCCCATATGTGCGAGCAATACTCCAGCAGAAGTCGGGGTTGAGCTTTGTACGTATGCCAAGACATGCCCCACACATGTCATTGTGATGGAACGATTTGAGGAGTTGACTTTCTTGGAAAACGTGGTGCAATGTGTTTTTTGGGCATTGAACTGAACAAGTTTGTTGGTTCCCCATTCGACGATGGCTTCAAGATCTCTATTGATGGAGTCAACCTGTTCCTGCCTGAATCTGTTTGTGTCGTTCACTGAGAGTGGTCAATAGGATGTAAGAGTCGAGACAAGTGTGCTATCGACTGCGAAGTTGTGGATGGGATTCGTGGTGATCTTCAAGAGGTCATTGATGTGTAAAGAAACAGGATAGGAAACAGGATGGAACCTTGTAGGACTACGGCATTGGATGTAATCGCATTGGAGAAAACAACGTCAAGCGCCACATGAAGGATGCGATCTTGCATGGAGCTCATGAGCCACTGGCGAAGTTTGGTTGGGAGACCGTAGGCAGATAATTTGTTTAATAATACCCGATGCCAGACGCGGTTGAAGCGTTTGGATATATATATATATATATATATATATATATATATATATATATATATATATATATATATATATATATATATATATATATATATATATATATGTATAATATATGGGTGCATTTGATTCTCCAAATTTCTCGACATTATTTGTCCAGAGCTGAGTGACATATGCTAGTAAATCTCCAGTGAACCGAGGTTCACGGAATCCATATTGTCTGTCGAGAATTATCTCAAATTTTTCCAGATATTTCATGAGTTATATGTTGATCGCTTCCATCCCAACTTTGGATATGGCTAAAAGTAGAGCTCGTTTGGTATTGAAACGACCATTCGGTAGGTAGAGGGGGAAAAACACGATTGGACACGATTTGCAGTGCTACGGCGTAACTTCACCAGTGTCTTGGCATGCAGCGTTTGGAATGTTAGGTTTGTTTGATTAATAAATAGGTAGTGCAGTTATTCATTCAAACTTCCTTATACAAATATATCTATATCCCTCTGGCAGATTTGTCGAAAAATATTTTTTCCGTTCAGAAGTTATATACTTCTCTTGTAGTGCCTATACCAAATAATTTGGTACTGCTATGGACTTTCTATTATTAGCCATAGCTCGGGCATACGCAGCAATACTTCAAAATAAAATAAACAACACAACTGATGCCCTACATAGTTGGCTGAGCAACAACTCTCTGTTTCTCAATACGTCAAAAACAAGTTTGACTACTTTTCATACTAGGCAAAACACCAACCCACCTTCCCTGGACCTGAACATCTACGGCACACCTATTGAACATCCTCCAAATTCTTAGGTATCATGATTGACAACGATCTTAGCTTCAAATCACATTGCAAAAATCTGACTAGCTCTCTACACTCCAAATGCTACCATATAAGAATCCTCAAACGCGTTTTGGATAAACCTAGTTTGCTCCTATTTTATCACGCCCAGGTACAATCAAGAATTTGCTACGCAATCACAATATGGGGGAGCTCCCCAGCAGCGAAAGACGTATTCATCGCACAAAAGCGAATAATACGTTGCCTTGCAAACGTCTCCCAGCAGACGTCATGCCAAGATCTTTTCAAGAAACTTGGAATTCTACCACTTCCTGGTCTTTTTATCTTAGGAGTCATAACATATATTCACGCGAATAAAAAAACGTTTCCAACAAACAACCAATATCACAATTATAATACGAGGAAAAAAAACGACTTTCATTTACCACCTTCACTTCTCACCATTTCTCAAAAATCATTGAACGTGATAGGACTGAGATTATACAATGTACTGAAAATGAGCTGAAAGTTATAGAACAGATGCATGTTTTCAGAGAAAAAATCAAAGCATTTTTATTGGGCATTACTCCATACAACCTTGATGAATATTTGGAATATTTTTAATATTTTATTTTATTTTATTGTTATAACAAACATTCTACCTGAAATGTGTCCACATTTATAATTGTTCAGATAGCTATAATATTTTAATCGATTTTGTGAGTTGATATCGTTGATGTGTGCCTCATTTTATCTATATTCAACTATGTATTGTATTTTATGCATAATTGTATTTATACATGTACCTTGTGTTCATCTGTCCTATATCTTCATGAGCTCGCATTTGGATCAATAAACTATCTATCTATCTATCTTCAGAAGAATTGGTTTTTACGTAGGGAAAGGCCAAAGTGGTCGTTTCAATACTGGACGAGCTCTAGTGCGATAGGGCGATTATTTGCAGGGATGGTCTTCTTTCCCTCCTTCGGGATGGGTTGGACACACATGGACGGAAATACCCCTTCATTGTATGATAGCTTGAATAGTCAACAGAGAACTGGGGTGAGCTCTTGAGCATAGTTCTTCAGGACAAGTATCGGAATTCCATCTGGTCCTGTTGCCTCATTAGAGTCACGATTTCGTAGGATGGTGCGGGAGGGGAAAGCGACCTCAGGCATTGATGAGTTTATTCAAGGTATCGTTGGGGGTTGTTTCCCAACAGTAATAATAATAATAATAATAATCCTTATTTACGAACAAAACACAATCGCGAATCACTTGAATCACAAGTATTACAATCAGATTGATGGTGTGGACAAAGCAGCAAAAGGCGATAAGTGCGAGAACATTCGTTTCAGCATCGACAAAACAAATATTTATGATATAAGGATTTTGAGTTAGAACTTATGAGCCAGCAGATTTGCTTTTTTCTTGGAAAACACAGTCGTGCCGTTGAATCTCTCGAGTGATGTAAAATTCTTATCTTTGGTCCTGTTGGCCAGAGACCAGAAGATCTTTGATTCAGGGGGGTGCAAAACATGATCCATGAGGGGCAAAGTTTGAAATACATAACCTCTAGACCGTCGGATATTGCAGAAATCCATTTCGAAGTTGCTTTTGGGAGAATTATCAGCAACTACAGTTGGGGCATTTTTTATTGGACATTCCATGATTTGGAGATGTTGGTTAGAAGAGAAAGGAAAGAAAGAGAGAAGAAAAAAAAAGCGTAGTAGGTATATGAACTAGAAATGACTGCACCCAGGACGGTCAGTTGACTTCGATAAATATTGTTCAATAGTCTCAAATCTTCATGGAATTGCAGAGTTGAACCAAACCTAAGGAAACCTCTGTTTTTTTTTTTATTGGAATTATATTATGTAGGATTATCAGGTAGGTTTGAAGAGATTGGAGGTCTACAACTTTTGATCGTAGAGTTTGAGGTTTACACAAACGTAGAAAATGGAAGATAGTCCCATGATATGTCAACGTGATTGATGATGATTTCAGAATCAATAAATAAATGCGAAATCTAGATTTCCAACTAGCCGCGCCATTTGTTCTTTCTATTGGAGTTCCTGATTCAGGACAATAGTTCTGCATTCATTATTAATTTTATAAATGAAGATGTATATAAGAACACGTCGAACCATTAATGGAATAAAATGAATTTGACCTTTATTCAATCATCTTTTATCTATCTGGATATCCAGAAGCATTAGTGAGTCGTGTCTCGAAATCATTTCTAGTCGATTCATATACGAAATAATTCTCTGAATGAAGGTGGACCTTTTTATAATGCCACTCGAGCATTGCGATGGAAATTAAACTTATAAATACAAGGAGTATTTTTACAGAAACTTTAGGTGTAGGGAAACGACCTTCGTAGATTGCACCGAAAAAATATTCGAGAAAAATGTAAATGAGGTTTCTTCATCAAGATAAGAACAGATTCGGTATGAATAACAAAGCAACTCAAATTCTACAATGTTACAGCGTTCTTAATTGGGTAGTTGGGATGATAAAGGAATGTTTTCCACAGATTAATGATATTCGCCGAATGATTGATAAATGTACATAATTGAATGAACGGTAAAAGCAATTCCACAGAAGTATGTTCAACCATGATTCCGATTGATTACAACATGATATTGTGACGGCATGATGATAACCACATTGTCCCGAAAATGGAATTCCAACAATTGTAACAGATTCGTAATTCGGTAATTGGAAATAACTGTTATCGTTATTTATTGATGCAGTGATACGTAGCAATAACAAAACAATGAATTGTCAATTACTCGAAACATTAAATTAATAGATTGGAAACATAACTATGCATCCATTGATATCATTTAAATGGAATATCAAATGATTATAACATTCTTTCCTCATTTCAAAACCCGTGGACAGAATAAAAACTAAATTTCAGCGGTCATGACTATTTTGAATGCGGAAAATTTGGGTTGAACCGTGTCTAGAAATTCGAGGATTCAGACAATTCGCCTGCCATTTTGTAGTCATTTTGGAGAAAATTAATAAAACGTGTGCGGTCGGGAGAACGTAGTTCCTTTAGTCCTTCTATCATCCTCCATATCACTCCCCATATATTGATGGTTGGACTCGCCATCTTTTTTTTCTGGACAGAGTTTTTTTGCGTCTTTTTCTCACCCCCCTTTCCATCCCCCACATTTTGATAGGTTACACTCGCCACTTTCTATTTGTTTCCCGTTTCACTCAGTGTTTCTGAACTTTGTTCAGTTTTTCCATACTCTACGCTAACCTTGGTTCTGGCGATCGTTATGGCCAGTGTCTTTATTGGGGTCAATAATACTCTTCTTTAGACTCTCACTATGTTTAGAAATTTAATCATTGAGTTATTCAGTTTTCTGACGTCACTGATACACTATATCGAATCTATTGTTCCTCGGCAACTAGTACCAAACAGCTGGCACTTTCACTATTTGTCAACACACTGTGTAAATCTGTTTCGGTGGTTTGGTTTGATGAAATAATGCCTTTTTCATGGCTTTTGTCTCTGTGTGATCCATTGTGGCTTTTTGTTCTCAATTAATCCACGCTCTTGTTGCGATCTGCACCTCCACCGCTGGATTCTTCCATTGCGGGGTCATTTATTGAATTTTTCCAGTAATTCAGCTGTAGTTATTTGTATCCTTAGAGTTTTTATAAGCGAAATTGTTTTTAATTTTGTGTGTTTTGGAATCTTAACCTCACTTTTTCTCTCTAGCGAACCAATACGGTCGAAAACCTGTACTCGGTGGTTATTGAGGGTCACAATAGCCTGCGGTTTTCTAATGGCCAGATATCGTGTTAAAAATACTATTATCACCTCTTTTACGCATGCAGATGATTTTCAGCACACTGTTTTATTGTTTTTAAATTAACAAAGGAGTTGGTAATTAAATTTTTCAACACTTTGGGGTTTAAACGGTACTTTGAACCACTGAATTTCACGAAATTCATGGAGCACATTAATGCTCTCCCAACTATAAAATGACACAATTGAATTATTCATTGCCTTACGTGAAAAACTGAGGCTTTCCAACATGCTGAAAAATGTGAGGCTCGAAAGGGGGGAGGGAGGTGTTCGTGAAAAATCACGGAATATCATAATGGGGGAGATGGGGTGTAGTGAGATATCACGTGTATTCATTTTTTCGTTGACCGCGAGATTTCTAAAAACCGAAAAGCGGCCAGGCAACCGCCCGGCCCGGCTCGGCTTGCCAGTCGCCAGTTATTCTCTTCGATGTATTCTTCCGGATCGCCTCGTGGTACCTCCTTACTCGATTCTGCAGTCGTCCATAGTATTCCGTAGCCTCAAGGGCATGTTGGTAAGGCGTTTGCTACATTTCTTCTGCGTCGGTCTCTCGGAATTACCCCAACGCATGAGGGCTTCGACAAATTGCCTTGCGACCTTCATTGCCCTAGCCTGAAGAAGGATCGTGCTAGCAGTGTGGACTGTTCTTCTGTACGAAGGAGAAAGTAGAGGCACAAGCGACCTAATGATCCGTGCAATAATAGTCCAGAGATGCACAATGTTCGTCCTTCACGCATCCTCACGCGACGATCGATCGGTAGATCGAGAGAGATTATCTGCGTAGTGCGCGAAAATGATGACGCCGAGTGGCTTGATGAGAACGACGTTGATCTTCAACAAAGCACAATGCCAACAGCTGACTTGCAAGGTGCATATCAACTCATAAGTGTTGAAGAAAGTCTCGCTAATCCGTGGCCCGAGGACAATGTCCATTAAATATGTTCATGTACCAGTACAATTATATGTTTTTCACATGATAACACCTTTCCTCCATTATTTTTATGCCAGTCGAAAACAACCTGCAACCTTAATGTCTGTCTGGATATTTTTATCACGGTCCTTAGTTTTCCAGATTTAAATTAGATTACACCTGTATTTAGAGATATTATTTTGAATTTTTTTGAGATACTCCGTACTAAAACAATACACGTGATTTGGGGTAGGGGAGGGGGAATTAGTCTTGAACCTCACTACGTATCACCAGGGGGGAGGGGAGGGGTTTGAAAGTTGCTGAAAAACATCACGTGATTAATGGACGACCCCTATTTGAATTCACTGTATGTAGTGAGTTCACAAAATAGCTTAATCATATTCAGGAGCATTTTTTTATCGTTTTTGACCTGTAACTTGAAAACTAATGGAGGAATCTCGATACTCCCGGAAGACTAATTGCAGAGAATCAAAATGCAAAATGTGCCCAAGCACGACTCGATCGGATCCTTAGTAACGGGGAAAAGCCGGAACAAATCTGCGTTTTTAAAAAAATTCATGACACCGCCATTTTTCAAGTTTTGCAGCAGACTCTCCATGGCATAGTAGTGATCGATATGTACTTTATGTGTGAAAAATTGAGCCACTGTTAGATTATTAGCTTTGGCATAATTGCAATTTTATTTTTCATTCCTGGGCTCATTTTCTTTGCATTTTGATTCTCTACGATTCACCCATTGAGAGTATCGAGAGTGCTTCATTGGTTTTCAAGTTACAAGTCAAAAACAATGAAAAATTAAAAAAAAAGCTTTTAAATGTTTATAACAAATAAAGCAATGACAGTTGACCCCCCATGCTATTTAAAAATTTTGAGTGGATGTGCCTCTTCCCCCGCGCCATATATCAGGCAATCACATTGTCTCTCATTTCAAAAAGTAGTATCGGTGATATCATACAATAAATTATTTTTTTTCATTGTTCTACGTCGAACTGTTCAGAAGTTATAATGGGGGGAGGAATCATAAAGAGTCGCAAAGTCACATATCAACAAAATGAAAAAAATTATTAGATGTTTGGAAAAAATAATGAATTATCTTTTCAAAGAGGTGCACCATACTTTTTGAATTTTTGGTGTTGTTGTACTTCCCCGCGCCATCTATCGGGCAATCACAATGTCTTTTATTTCGAAAAGTAGTATCGGTAATATCATACAATACCTTCTTTATTTTCATTGTTCCATATCGAACCGTTCAAAAGTTAACAGAGGGGGGGACTATCAAAAGCCGCACTGTATATTGATAAATATCAATAGTAACAAGGTGGGTGGTATATCAGTTCTCCATGATTGATTCGATGGTATATGATTCTTGTATGAGTTTGAAATATAACCGGATATCAATGCATCTCTTTCCGTTTTCAAATCATGGGAGGTTCATTCATCCATTTATTTATTTACTACAGTTCAACAGATGACATCTGAACACCAAATTGGACTCTGGAAATCAGTTTCTCCAATCCATAAGAAGAGGTAATCCAACTGCAATTCACCAGTTCGAATAATGAAGAGACTTTATATCACAAATCGTGGGTAGACAACACAAGTTCTGCTGAAACAAGTCAACAATTCACCAGAAAAGTCAGACTGAATAGCCTAGGGACACCTGCTCCATTAACAGTATCCTGCAAGCACTTTTTTATGACGAAAATTTTCCGAAACCAGCTCATGTTTTTATTAAGCTACAGAAGCATTTTGTTCCACTGATTTTCAGAAGGTCTCCGTTCGATATACTGAGTTCGATACAGCCGCAAGTATTTTTACCAGGGAAGGAAGAAGGGTTCTTGACGACACACTTCAGGAGCAGGTGAGTAGTATTGATGGTGATGCCACATTGTCACGAAATTGCAAAGTAACACATTTGTTTGTGCAGGAATCTTTCAATGAGAGAACCCTGAGAGTCTCTTATGGTGTAGAGTGCGGATCTAAAATTGGGAGCGTGGAGATTTACATGGAAATTCAGCTTTCATTCACCAACTTTTTCAAGAAACAGTCCCTTCCGTCATATTTGAAACATTATGTGCAACCATATGAATTGACAGAACCCGATCCGTATCAGTGTGCGATAAGCCGTAAAGCAGCGACTCTATGATAAAAATTATCGAGGTATATCAAGTTGGTTCTCGATTTTTAAAATTTCCAATAAGATAGGTACTGTGTCGCACCAATATACCGTACTTTTGCAGACAGTGTCCCTAGACAGGCATATCACGATACACGATTTTCGGAATGAGCTTTATGCGGCGATAGTCTAATGCAGATACAGCGTGGACTTTGGACACTATTACACCTTCATCAATTTTGCACTCCCTATTCCGCTATATAGGAATTGAAGGCGTTGACATTTAATTCTGACAGAACCAAGTGAACCATACTCTTATAAAATAGAAAGAGACATAGAGAGGCAGAGAGAGAGAGAGAGAGATAAAGTCGTTTAAGCCTTTCTCTTACATTACTTTTCCTACCAGTCAACACCTACCGCAAGTCGCGTGAAGGAACTTCGTTCCAATAAGTTAGAACACCTAATACTCAGGTTGGTCATCTAGGAAGGAAAGAAATTGTTTCACACTAAAGAATAACTCTTTCTCAGCTCCAGGTATAGTCACTTAGGCGGGGTTCAGAATTGTATGTATTAACGTCTAGGACACAATCTGCCTACTCTCCAGTTTTCGAACCTAGTTCTCTCTAAGTTCTCTCAGCCTACTCAAGCTCAAAACCGGACAACTTCAAAATAGTCATAAAAACACACAAATCTGCAGTTCTATCCAATATCAACAAGCTCGTTTTCTGAATTTCCAAAATACAGAATGATACTGAATCATATTCAAGACTTTCCTTTATCCAAGATTTCTTTGACAAAATCAGTAGAATATCAGAGGAAAGGGTCATGAAGTCAATATTCTCGGGAAATAATAAAAGTCCTAGGACATACATAGGACAATAAAATATCTTCATGTATTTTGTGCAAATTATTAAATTTGTGCCAAGCTCTTTTGACCCAAAAGGTCGTCTTCTGAGAAGTGAAACTTAGTTGCGTTCTTTGTGAACCCTTTGGTTCGAACCCTCCAGGTAACATTTGCTCGTCAGGTAAGCACAAAAAAAATTCATAAAAAATCGACATTCACAATGTTTTTATTTTTTCCTGCTTTATTTAACGTCGTCCTTTTTCTGCTACCAAGGCTGAAACACCGACGCTGGTGAGCATACGTCTCCCAACCGGAAATTTTGCCTAATCCTCTGTAGTTTCAGAGGTAGGGTTCTTTAACGAACTCAACATCTATGAACTCGGCACCGCCATCTCGATAAAGTCGTGAAAAAAACTCCGATTACATTTAATTTAATTTTTCACATGAAATCACAAAAATCAAATATTGGTGGTTGCATTGTGCTTTGATCTTGGCGTTTTATGGACATGCCACGTTTCCAACTATCCGAGTGAATTAGGCCAATCAGGATTTTCGCAAAATGTTCACCAAATTTTCACGGAATAATCACAAAATTATCACAATTGCTTCAAAACTCGATAAAAACACTTGAGCATTTGAAATTCAAGTGCGAAAAATTTAATTTGGAAATAATGGCGTTTTAAAGTTTGAAAAAACTGTGGTTTTGCTTCTTCAATATTAGAATGTGTAGATGGGTTCAACTTCGTTAGAAGAATTTTGCATATTCGTTCGCTCATGAATTTTTTTCCCGCAAAATATTCTTGATATAGACAATAAAATGTACATTGCATTTTTTCATGATTGAGGGGTTTTTGAAATTAGCTGGGAGGTTATACAATTCCCGAAAACAGGCCGACGATTTTATCCATATGGCAAATGAAGATGAACAGAGTGAATTGGAAGAAGATTATCGAATCACTTTACTTCGAAAAAAAAGGCCCTTTTCAGGGCTACCAATAGTTTTCTAAAGAATTCATACTGCCAACGAGATGATTACGAGCGCAGTGAAGCGTCGCTTCCTGAGGTTAGTTGACTTGAATTCAACTTGGATAGCAATGGTAGCCAAGTTAGGTTAGGATGTGTTCCTTCCTTTTGAGTAACTAATTGGTTGGAGCGGGGCGTCGCTTTGTCAGGTTGATTAGCATGCTTCCAAATTGTATAACAAGGTTGGATAGAAATGTTCGCGAGCGGAGCAAAGCGTCGCTTCATAAGGTTGATACGCTTGCATTTAACTTGGATAGTAAGCATAGCCAAATAAGGTAAGGTTGTGTTCATTCTTTTTACGTGAGAAATTGGTTGGATAGAAATGTTCGGAAGCAGAGCGAAGCGTAGCCTTGTAAGGTTGATTAGCTTGCATTCAACTTGGGTAACAAGGTTAGCCAAGTTAGGTTAGGTTGTGTTCCTTCTTTTTACGTATGAAATTAATTGGATGTTTTCTCGTATGCCTGGCATACAAAAAAACATATGAGACAAATGCGTTCCTTAGCCCGGTTCACAATTACTCAAAACAAAATAATCTGAAGTCACATTATTTTAATATATTTGGGTACTTCACAAATGCGGCACATCAACTCAATACTTAGTTTTCAAAAGCAATTAGAGACTCCTGAGAAGCGTTGTGATATATTATTTTCATTTTAAATTTATTTCGATACATATTTCCATCAGAACTATCTGATTGTCTTTCCATGCTGTAATAGTTATAATTTATGTGCTCAAATATGTATGTCGCGTTGAATTTCATTACTTTTTTTTCCTTCGGAGACAAAGGCAACGTCGCATATCAATGAACTTCAAGATCCACGGGATTTGGATAAACATAACACAATCACCAATTATCAATGCTCGATGTTTGACATTTCTTCTGTAGAATTATATGAACAGTAATCGAAGTTTTTTCATTACTTCATCGAAAATTAAGTGAGTTTGTAGTACGAAAACGTTGAATGAGTGGGCAGTTACCATTTCAGTGTATAAAGAAATTGTTTATATCAGTTTACAATTTCCAAAAGTGATATCTCATAACCACTCTTTATGGATCTTCGGGGGCCCGTATCTCCTTATATTATCTTTTCCGCGCAAAATTTTCGATTGCTATACTGTTTTTACCATGTTTTGAAGCACCTGTGACAATTTCGTGAAGATACTGGGTGATCTCATATTCTTGACCTATTCCCTTTTTCCGAGTTCCTCGGCTTCTACTGCCGAACAGCTTGCGATTTCGCTGTTTTTCGGTGAGAGTTTTGCCACCACCCGGTTTTTGACAGTTTCGGTTATTTGGATTGATGAAATAATGTCTTTTCCGCAGTTCTGGTCACTGGGTGATCCATTGTTGCTTCTCGTTTCAATTCATCCACGCTTTTGTTGCGATCTGGCCCTCCATCCCAGAGTTGATCATGATGTCGTCGAGTCAACAAGACGCCCCGGACGTGGGATGTAGAAAGTGTGAAAACGTTGCTAAAAGTGGCCCAAAGTGCATGAATTGTGGGGTTTTGTCCCATGTGGGCTGTTTGAAACACTTGAAAAACATAATCTACATTAACGAGAGCTCAGTTAAGTGCTGCGAAATGGCTTTGTCAGAGGTGGGAATCAATGAAGATAATCATAGTGACGACCTTGACTTATCGCTTGGAAGTGCAATCGACAATTCGAGTGTCTTTCAAAAAAGAGATTCACTATCTCAAAATAATCATTAGGCAAAAAGATGAGTTAATCGAGAACCAAAATTTCACTCTAAAAGCATTGTGTGATCGAATTGATTCGTTGAAACGATCCACCAACAACAACAACCATTTCAATCAACTATCAGCGCAGCAGTTGACAGCTCAAGGCAAAAAGCGCAACCTAGTCGAACATACCTGAATCCATAGGTGAGTGCCCTGCATCTTCAACGAAACCAGCGCACTCTGCGATTCTGAAAAATCCCATTGTCTCTGATAGAGGGAAGGCTATTGCCGTCTCTAGGGCACCTGTTGTGACAACGTTACCAAACTGCTCGTCTCTGCCCAGAAACTCGAGGATTTCTAAAAAAGATGTGTCAGCTGCTATCCACCAGGCTAATTCTGAGTCTAAGTGTGGGGAGATCATCCAAATGGGTAGCAAAGAGGACGCTGGTAAATCAAAGGGGTTCACTCTCGTTTCGCAGAGAAAAAAAAACAAGCTCCGGAATAATCCTGCAATAGTTGGGCAATTGGATTTTCCCTGTGGTTCTAGGATCAAGTATGCTCTCTCAATGTCATTTCTGCATGTTTACAAAATGCATCCTGAAACTATTCCAGAAGACCTCATTTCCATTTTGAGTCCGTTGTTACCAGAAGTGAAGTGTGAAAAACTTAATTCAATGTACCCTAATTTGTATTCGTCCTTTAAAGTTACTATTCACGAATGTAATGTAGAGAAGGCATTGAATCCTTCTATTCGGCCGAAAGAATCCTGGATGAAAAATTTTTTTCACAGGAGACCAGTCGACAACTCTATAAAATAAACCACTCTGAGGTGAGCGAGAAAGAGGTGAGTGTTTTCCACATTAATATACAGTGTCTTTCGAACAAAGTGGATGAATTAATACTTTTTGTGAAAAATAATCCTTTTGACATTGTTTGTATGTCCGAACATTGGTTGAGTGATGATACCATCAAATCCATTGATTTACCGGAATACTACTAAGCTAGTCATTTTTGTAGACCCATTCGTGCACATGGCGGAGTAGCAATTTTTGTTAGCAACTTGATTTCTTCAAAACCACTACATTTCCGTGAATTCTCCTGTGAAATGAACCTTAAAATTTGTGGAATTGAAATTTCAGGTGTGACAATTGTTTCCCTTTACAGATCATGCTCTGACAACCTCGAGAGCTTCGAGAGTTTCCTGAGCTTGTTTGGCTTCTTTCTCGATAACGTGATGAAAAACAATAGAAAACTGCTCATAGCCGGTGATTTTAATGTGAATTTCATCGCCCCTTCAGCCCATTCAACAACTTTGACAAACTTACTCACCTCGTTCGATCTACTCATCACAATCTCTGATGTCACGAGAATCGGTACAGTTAGCTCCACTTGCATTGATAACATTATCAGCAATTTGGACGTTGATCAATTTGATACTCAGGTACTGGACCCCTGCTCATCAGATCACCTGGGCCAAGTGATGTATTATAATTCCGATATAGAACTCGTGGAAAGAATTATTTGTAAAAGAAAAATCAGCCTCTCTGGTATTGATAAGTTACGGTTTGATCTCGAAAATCTTTGTTGGGATATTTTTCTGATCAAGGATCCTAACACCGTGACTGATTACTTCATCAATTCTTTAAATCTCCATATAAAAAAGATATTTCCTCTGAAAATAACCAGGGATTGCAATGTACAAAAATCGCCTGTTTGTTGGTTCAATGAAGAATAAGTTAACAAACGTCAAACACTCTCTAACGTGAAACTGATTCATAATGTCAACAACGATCAGGTGACCTGGGATGCATACACTTTCTTACGTAAGTATTACAGGAATTCCATCATCGAAACAAGAAGGTTAGCGTATGAAACTTTCTTGAAAACTTCCTCGAACATCAGCAGAGTCTCCAGGAGATTGATTGACTTCGAGTGTGACAGAAATCCATGGAAAAAAAAGGAGTCCACCATCACGGAATCTGATTTCAATGATTATTTCAGCAATATTGCTAAAAAATTGATCTCGTCTCTACCTGAGACAAATCACGAACCCACGGAATACTTGAAGAAGCTCAGATCACCTGTAAATTATTTCTATTTTTTCCCTGTAACTCCCGAGGAAGTGATGGACACAATTGAATCTCTGAAGGATTCAAATTGTCTGGATTTCTATGAACTGAACAGCGCGGTGATTGAAACTATAGCCGATATTATTGCTTCTCCACTTTCAATTTTAATCAATGATTGCTTATCTCTAGGAGTTTATCCAGATGCACTGAAGATTTCAGTTGTTTTGTCATTGCTAAAGAAAGGGGATCCCCATCTAGCAGAAAATTTTCGCCCCATTTCCATAATTCAAGTTATTGCGAAAATCATAGAGGCGCTAGTTAAAACAAGGTTGATATCCTATCTGGAAACAAACTCTTTTCTGTGTCCTGAGCAATTTGGCTTTAGAAAAAATAAATCAACAACGAGAGCTATTCTGAGCGTTATTTCGAATGTAGTTGATGGACTCGAGAAGGGGGAGCATTCTTTTTTAACGCTTTGTGATCTGACTGAAGCTTTTGATTGTGTATCCCATGATATATTACTTCAGAAACTTTTTTGTTATGGAATTCGTGGACTTCCATTGGAATTTTTCAGGTCTTATTTGCTTGGGCGATCTCAGTGTGTTTCGGTTGAAGGCGCCAAATCAGCATTAATGCAAATCGTCCATGGGGTTCCACAAGGCTCTGTTTTGGGACCAACTCTATTCATTTTGTATATCAATGATTTGTATTATCATATTTTACTGAAAAAATGCATTCTCTTTGCTGACGACACCACACTGATAGATCGTAATAGTACATTAGAGGAACTGATTGACTCTTCCAAACTCACCTTGCACATGAAAAATGAGTGGTTCTGTTCAAATAAGCTCATGCTCAATTCTGCTAAAAATCAGAATCTTATTATATCTTCTAACTCCTCACTAACAGGTGGGGAAAGTGTCAAGTTACTTGGTATATCCATTGATGACAAACTCAACTGGATGTGTCACGTGGAGAATCTGTCGAAAAAATTATCGAGCGTCACGTTCTCGATTCGCAGATTGAAAAACCTTGTTGGTGCAGATACTGCAAGAGCCAGCTATTTTGGACTTTCTCATAGACTCATGGAATTGTCTTGTGGGGTAATTCGTCTCATTCAAACAAAATATTTGTTTTACAAAAAAGGGTTATTCGAATAATATCAGGGGCGGGCTACAGATATCACTGCCATGCTCTATTTATTCATCACCAGATCATGCCTCTTCCTACCGCTTTCATATATTCCACTCTGCTTGAAATACATAAAAAAATATCAGATTTTACTCTTTCAACGGACACTCATCAGCACCAAACAAGGTCAGGAAACCACTTGAGAACACCAAGATATAGACTCTCTGTATCACAGAAAAAATCATTGAATATAAACCTATATAATAAATTACCTTTCGAAATAAGAAATATGAACTTTTATAATTTCAAGAGATCAGTGAAATCTTGTCTACTGATGAACTGTTTATACTCCGTGAAGGACTTTTTGAACTATAATTTTAACGTGGGTGATCTAGGCTTTCAATGTGTTTGTCAATTCAACTTTTATACCCCTTTCTGTATTGTTCACAATGACTAAGTTCTGAGTTAACCTTATTTCATTCCTGTGTTGTAATGTGATGTATAACCAAAGGAAATTTAGTCTTACTGTTTTAACTTGTAACTTTTGACTTCAAATTGATTTTTTTTTGCTCAAGGACCTGATACAAATGTATTTATATATATGGACGTAGTTAATAAATCTCTCTCTCTCTCTCTCATCGCTGGATTTTTCCATTGGGGGGCCATTTATTGAACTATTCCAGCAATTCAGCTGTGGGTGTTTGTCTCCTTCCACTTTTTATAACCGAAATTATTTCCACTTTCATGGGTTTTGAAATCTTAACCTCACTTTTTCACTCTGGCGAACCAATGCGGTCGAAATTCCCGTACTCGGCGGTTATCGAGGGTCACAGTGGCCTGCAATTCTCGAATAGCCAGATATTGTGTTAGCAACACTATTTCTAATCTTTTTGGGCATTTTGCATACTGTTTTATTGTTTTTAAGTTAACGAAGTAGTTGATAAATCACTTTTTCAACACTGGGGTTCATACGGCACTTTAAACCACTGAATTTCACGAAACTCGCGGAGCACATTAAAGCTCTCCCAAGTACAAAATGACACAATCAAATTGAGGCTTGCTAAGATGCTGGAAAAGGTATATTTGAATTCAAATATTGAATCACTATATGTGGTGAGTTCGAAATCACTTATTCCGTCAATTTTGAATTTCTTATCCCATTCCACAACTGATCATTTCAAATCATATTTTATTTGCCATGTGTACAAAAAAAGAATGGTTGACAAATTGATACTGTTAGTTATGACGTTTTGATTAGATAACATTGTAATCACTCCTCTCGTTCATAGGACACACTCTGATTTGCTCAGTAGGTTTGAAATATTCATCTTTCTAGCGCCATGGAAAATGAAGAGCTGAAATCAGTGTATATTTCGAAGTAGGCCGAGTCTTTTGGGGATATCGTACAAAGTGATATGTAAGTTTCAGGTTTCAACCAACATCAGGGACCCAAATTCCCGCAGGTGGTGTTGCGTTGGCCTTGTCAAGTACGAAAGCTTTAGTGTATAGGGACTCCAATAGTATTATTTGAATGTAATTTTCTGAGAAGGAACAATATTTCCGGAAAAGTCAATCTCCTCTCAGAGAGGATGATTAGGATAATACTCAAATCACACACCAGATCTTAATAATTCAAAACATATTTCGGACCTATAGGTCAATCTTCAATGAAAATCATTCTGAAAAAAGGAGAGGAATAGTTGAAGGCTGGGAAGATTGTTATTATTATTTATAATGTGAAAGTGAAAAGTTATTGTCCGAGAGAAATCATGAGTAAGGAAATTGTGGCATAATGGACAAATTATTGAATAAAAGAAAAAACAAATTCCACTCGAGGATCCTTTTTCTCTTTAATTCAATAATTTGTCCATTATGCCACAATTTCCTCAGTTATTATTATTATTGAATAATAGATGGGTAATGTACTCATATATTGAGGTATTTTTATTCTCCAAGAACATGCAGTTACATACATTACTATGGAATAATTATAATAACATTTACATTCATAAAGTAACCAAGGCATTGTGACATTCTACAGGGTGTTTCATAATAACATACTAATACTCTAAGAGGTTATTCTTGGGTACATTTAGAGAAAACAAATTCTTATGAATATATGTCCTAAAGGTCTTTACTTTTAAACTACTCCCAGCAAGCTAAGGTTTTGAAAAAAAAATGATAATAACTTTAGTATGACCTTTGATATTTTTAGGAAACTTAGAACGCATTTTCTGCTGTGCAACATATTTTTTTATTTTTGTCAGTGGCAATCGTGCAGGATTTGCAGTGATTCATTTCGAAGAGAAAAGTGATACGCCAGTGCTTTTACTTGAAAAAATCTTTTTGAAATCTTCATCCATTTCTGAATAAATCTGGTCTCCTGATTTTTTTCCGTTTGTCGTACGGTTTTTGCATAAAAAAAATCATCAATTTGCACGTTGTTATGAAGTTGGGTATTATCAAGGAATAAAAACGTATCTACCAGGTGAGAAGCAGATTTTGTCTTGTAAACATAAACAGTTTAGACAGTTGTCTCCTAGTCTAGTCTAGTGTTATGTATCCAAATCATCAAAATTAACAACATTATTAAAAAACATGGTCCATTTTACAAATTCTGAGTTCGCAGATATGCTTTAAGTGTATGGGCTTGTTGATGGTAACTCACTGGAAGTCAGGCGGTTGTATAAAAACCGCTTTCCGTATAGAAATATCACGGATTCATGAAAATTTTCAAACATTCATAGAAGGTTGTGTGAAAAGGGTAGTTTTTGAACCAGCAAATCATCTAAAAGGAGTACAATGTACTGTGAGAATACTAGAAATTGAGGTATAGTTTTCGATTGAGGAAGATCCTGGAATAAGTACACGAAAAATTGGGAACAACTTGAATATCTCACATATTCTTATTTGGACAATTCTTCATGACTTTTAATTATATCCCTACCATATCCAACGGGTTCAGGCGCTTCTCCCCCGCAACTTCCCATTACGGATGAACTTTCGCTAATGGTTTCTTCAATAAGTGTATGAAAATCCATTATTTGATACTGAAATTTTATACACCGATAAAGCCAATTTTACCAGAAACAGTATTCAGAACTTTCACAATAGTCATTTTGGGCTGAAGAACACCCACATGCAATCTTGGAATTCCGTCACCAGGAGCAGTTTTCCGTTAACGTTTGGGCTGGAATATGCGGTGATCATTTAGTTGGACCCTATTTTCTTCATGCGAGGTTGAATAGGCATAGTTTTTCGAAGAGGAATTGCCAGCTTTTATGGAAGATGTTTCCATTTTAGTGAGAAATCGACTGTGGCTTGTGCACGACCGGGTACCAGCGAACTCCAGTGCTCTGGTGCGCGAATATTCTAACCAAAATCATAATAATCGCTGGGTAGGTCGCAGACGACCACAGGCATGGCCACCTAGGTCTCCGGACCTCAATATTCTGGATTGTTTCCTGTGGGATCATCTCGAAACATTATTTTACAGCACAGCAATTTATACTGAAGAACAGTTGGGAAATCACATTATAGTTTCTTGCGAAACTATTAGAAACAGTCCCGGCATTTTCCACAAAGTACCTGAGTCCATGAGGAAAAAAGCAGAGGCATGCATATTTGCAAGAGTTTCACATTTTGAACATCTGATTCGATTAATTTCTTTGTGCGTTCAAGGTAATTTTGTGTTAGCATTCCAAAGTGTATTTAGATTTCTTTTATGTTATGATTCCACCGTTTGAAAATTATTCTCTTGAATAAATTTTCGTTTAAAGTAACATAAAATGTTTTTACTCGTAGGTGGTCTAGCGAGATGCAAATGAATGAATTTTATTTTTTCATGCAGAAACCGTCAGTCAAACGAAAAAAAATCACGAGCTCATATTTGCTCAGCAAAGTACTAAAATTTCAAAATTGATTTTTACTTTGAGAAAAATCAGTGGCGTATCACCTTTTTATTCAAAATGATTCAGTGCAAATCCCGCATGAACGCCACTGGCACGTTGTACAAAGTTATCTTGAAAAAACTTATGTTTCTTGAAACTTTAGCGCCCTGTAGTTGAGAAGTTAGGTCCTTTAGGACATATGTTCAAATGCAGTTTTTTTCTCAAAATGGACCCGAGAATAGTGTCCTCTCTCCTATCAGCATGTTATTGGGATACACCCTGTATAATAAACACATGGATAATATCAAGCATATGTCTAACAAACAGAGAAATATGTCGGTTGTCAAAGGCGATAGTAATGGAATATGGATGGTGACTTGAAGTGACATTCAGTAGTGTACCTCATCGATACTATAAAGGGGGTGGGTGAAGGAGATATTTTCGAAAGGAAGGTAATATTGTGAAGTGGTGTGCATGGAATAGTGAACGATTATTTTTCGCATAGAAAATAATGAACCATTTCTGTATAGTGAACATTTGACTGATCGTAAACAATGTAGACCTATAATATGTGAAAGTAAAATGATCAAAAAATAATAACTGATAAAAAACCTTTTTAAAGACAAGCTACCATGTAAGCCGTGTACTGAAACGTATTAAATGAGTTTAGGTCATCACTGACAATGATTTAATTATTTTTTGTTGAATTATTTGGTTTCAAAAATTTTGTCGCGCGAAGTGTTCATGAAAGTAGGTACATATTGATTTCAGTGGACAATGATTGGTTGGTAAGTAACAACTTGTCGTATTAATTTTATTAAAATTCACGAGACAAACTTCTCGAATCCAAATGATTTAACAAAAAATAATTAAATCATGAAAAGTGCCTGGACTCGTTGAATATGGTAAGGATAAACTTGGTGATCCTTCAAAATTTTCCAGATCAGTTTCTTGCTAACAGTAAGTGTGTTGGCAATTTGTCTTGTACTCAATTCTGGGCGATCTTCAATCATATTGGGAACCTCTTCTTCCAGTGCCACCGTTCCTATTACTCGTGGATGACCACAATCAGTTTTTCATTTTTGAAAAGTCCCTCTTTCTGGTGAAAATGTGAAAAAAGGGTGTGATGAGGTATCACGCGCTGAGGATATATCTCTGCATGGAGCCGTCTAGCTTCCAAATAATTTCCATTGGCACGACCATACATGAAATGCATATCCATATTGAAGATTCAACAGACACAATTGAACTTTCAACTACCACATAGGAATCAAAGCGACTTGACAGCCACCTACTGAATTTCTTCGTTATAAAAATACTACGAAGTCACAAGTTGTGCAAACAAAACGTGACAGCCACCTACTAGATTTTTCGATTCCATTCACAGAAGATCCGTTCATGCACACCGTTGTATTTAATTTTTTTATCAGGAAACTATTGCTTTCACGGACACCAACACTAAAGTATTTTTTTTTGCAATGAATCGTTGTTTTCTATACATATTTTTCAATTGAGAAATTTTGTTTTGTTAAAGAGTTCTGGTAAAAAATTAAATGGGGGTTGCATTTTCCACACAACAAAATATTCATAGGTAGCTTTTTTATTGGTAGAACATGCTCACAAAATGCCATCCCTTCAACTATCCAGCAATTTCAAAAAAAAAAAAAAATTTTTCCCATTTTTGGAAGCTTGTAACTTTCCAAGGAAAGTCCTAGGAGCTTTTGTTTACTGAAAGACCCCCTTCGATTTTCGACAAGGAATCACCCCCTGAGAACGTTCGCCCATATTTGTAATATGTATATATAAATATACAAGGTTGGTCCATCTCTACGTGATGAATTCCGTATTTGTTCTATCCACAATGAAACATCAGAAACCACTTCAGGAAAATCGATATCTATCATTACCTAACTTGACAATAAGGTTTTGTTGAAAAAAGTTTGTTAGTTCTTCTTTCGAGACAATCAATCATCGCCTGTTCATTTTCGTTACCTTTAAAACTAATGATTTATGAGATTGTTTCGATCCAATTTCTTTGTTGGCATGAAAAATAAAAGTTTAGAACTCTCACGGCCGAGTTCCATAGTCCAACATGAATTATTTGAAGACTTCGGGTGGTGGATTCGATTAGTATTGGTCGTGTGAAATGATGGCAGTCAACTCTTTCACTGGTACAAGATAAATTCATTGCTGACACCAACTCGAGTGCGAATTGTTTTTATACCTTAGAGCAACAAAATGAATATTTTCAACCCAATTATTTCTCGATTATTTTATTTCTATAGTCCTTTTTCTATTGATTTTTATAATGAGTTCAAGTGCCTCAATATATTGTTTCTCAATGAAAAAAAGGGTGCTCCTTCATCACTGACTATGGAAAAATTAACTCATATTGGGGTATATCGAATTGAAGACATAATAAAATCAAATTAAAATTTAAATAACCCTCGACACAAAAAAAACTTCTAGTAGGCATGCTTCGGGGGTTACGAAATGAAAAAGAAAGTCGTCGAATGAAACATGAAATCACATTTCAATTTCAGTGCTATCGAAACTACCTCTGTGTGAATAGGCGACGACACGAAAAATTATTATCGATTTGAATTTGCTTGAAAGTACATAACGCATATACAGTGCGGTCCATAGGTATGGAATAAATTCATTTTTAGCGTTATTATGTATTTGTTTAAAAAAACCCGATTTGACAATTCACAGTATGAAAATATCACCCCCTCTGTATTATGAGCACCCCCTCAAAAACTTAAAAGTAGAAGGGAGATTGTGTGGCACCTTGTTCGGAAGGGATTCCCATTCTCTGTTTAGCAATATCAAGTTTTTTTGAATTTGGTTCAATCATAAATGAGAAAATTTATTTTAAAAATGTAAAATTTTGATACTTTACGTAGAAAAAAGGAAATAATGTAACATAATGTTAAGGAAGTATCTTTCAATTTATTATACATTGAAATTAAATGTTCAAAGTGACCACCATTCCCTTCTTGACAATGAGCATGTCGATGTTGGAATTCTCGTACAACATTTTTTAAGACCTCAAGGGTTATGTTGTTAATTTTTTCCGTTATCCTAACTTTCAAATCATGGGATCTAGGCGGCCATTCAATCGTTCCACGTCTTCCAATCCACCCATTGGGAAAAACTTCGTTCAAGGAATCTCTACCAATACGTTTGTAAGGCGGTGGAGCTCCGTTTTGTTGGTATAGTATTTCTCACCCCAATTGGTCCGACATAAAAAGTTTCGAAAAGGAATTCTCTTCCACACGACAGAACATTTCTGAGATTGTACCAGGAACGCTTTCAAAGTAAAAATACTGGTAGTATATAAATTTCCCATTTGCCGGGCAGTGCATATGAACACTCTTCGTTGTGCTCTTATTTTTATTGCCGTTCCAATTGGGATTAGAATAACTAGACCAAATTGATCTATCTATTGCATTTGGATCATTCACATCGGGAAACAGTCTTCATAATGTGGGCTGTGGAAAGTTCATAAAAAAAATCTAGATATTACTCACCATTGACTGTGCCTTCAAAAAAATAAGGGCCAATAATTTTGTTGATACCAGCCCAAACGTTAACTTTTTTAGGATATTGTGTGTGAGCCTCAAACTACTATTAGTATTTCAATTGCTCCAATTATACAGTTTTGTCTATTTACCGTTCCATTTTAATGAAAAGTAGATTCATAGAAAAAAAAACATTTTTTTGTAGAACTCGAATCTGTTTTAATTGTCCATACAGTTCACAGAATTTTTTCATTCAACAGTTAATATTTCTTGTTCAATTGCTCCAAATGATGAACGTATTCAGGAACAACTACAAATATTCAGTCATATTGGATATAAATGGCGGTGCTGAAATTGAACCCTGTTTTTTGTATACCCCAAGAAAGGTACAGAGTTTTGTATGTCTTTGCATAATAGGAGCAATGGGATTGACTCCAACAGTAGCTCTAGAAATTATATCGAACTGCATGCCGCTCCACATCATATAGAATAGAGCTGGGGGAAAACCACGGGCCACCAAATGGGACCTCTTTTGAGAGGAACTCAAAGGCAGATTCGTAGGATTACCGTCAAAGATACCGCAATGGAGTACCAAAACAAGGCGATAGTTTTCTCGTACGGAAACAGCTGCCCTCTCAAAGAGAGAACAAACAATGCAAGAACGCCCTGGTGGAACTTGGAAATCGAGGACCACCGGATTAAAACAAGAAAGCTTCTTAACAAGGCGAAAAAAACTACCCCTCCACTGGGACAACTATAGATCTGCCTGGAAAGAGTACAGAAAAGCCACACGGCAATCCCAAAGAGATAGTTGACGTGCCTTCTGCGGGAACATTAACACAATGTCCTCAGCAGCAAGGCTCTGCAAAGTTCTTTCGAAAGATCCGGGGAGGGAGTGGGTATACTGTCCCTACCTGATGGGAAGGAAACCACATCAGTGGAGGAGACTTCACAACACCTGATCTCCATACACTTCTCTGAATCAAAACCGACCACTCTGCCACCATTGAGGACGAGCCTTATGAGGAAAACTCAGATGGACTACAGAACGGCAACGAGAGTGGTAACGCATAAGAAAGTAAGATGAGCTGTACAATTCCTTCCACCTTTCAAATCACCAGGGGAAGATGGCATATTTCCGGCTCTTCTCCAAGAGGGACCGGATAGCAGCATCCTCCTGATCATGAGCATACTGCGATCATGTCTGGTCCAGGGCTATATACCAGAGGCATGGAGTCCAGTAAAGATCGTATTTATTCCAAAACCTGGGAAAACCGACTACTTCCAGGCGAAGGCGTAACGACCTATCAGCCTGACATCCTTTCTTATGGAAACGCTCGAAAGGCTGGTAGATCGGCACAAAAAAAAAACAATCGCTGCAGTGCAACCCACTGCACAAGCAACAATATGCCTACCAAGCATAAAAGTTCACGTACACAGCTCTCCACCACTTTTCATATAGGATAGAGGGAGTACTGGCCAGTGGACAGTCTGCAATGGGGGTCTTCTTCGACATTGAAGGAGCTTTTGACAATACGTCATTTGAATCTATCTGCCAGGTTGCGGCGCCGCACGGAATCGACCCCACCCTCATTGGGTGGATCAAAGCTATGCTATCACAAGTGGTAACAGCAGAATTGAACGAGTATCAAGGGGGTGTCCACAAGGAGGATTTTTATCACCCCTATTATGGTGCCTAGTAGTAACCGAGCTTCTCACAGAACTGGTATGAGTCAGGACTGTATACACAAGCGTATGCAGATGACTTAGTCATGTTGGCTCAAGACCAACCGGTAAACCTGCTAGGAGAAAACATTAAGACAGCTCCTGGCAGAGTAGAACAGTGGTGTTCTGCCGGTGAGCTGAGAGTCAACCCGGAAAAAGCGGACTCTTCACCAAATAATCGACGACTAGAGAACCTCTTTCTTTTTGGTTTCGTCTGTTAAAAAAATATACGCGTCGACTAGAGAACCTCCTTCTTTTTGGTTTCGTCGGTTTAAAATAACTTTCGAATCGGAGGTGCCCTGATTCCACTTCTCCATTAACCTGCCGGTTGAATTCACTGATTGATTTATTCATATAAACTGAAACAACTTTCAATTGAATGGGAGGAAAGGAAGGATACAGTCCAACTTTATATTCAGTTCGTTGTTACCATGTATAGTATGGTTAGTATATTTCACACATTCGGAATCACTACAACCATGGATCCTCGAAGATAGTCTCTGAAAATCTATATTTGTCGAATGGTCCTTGAAGTCCCATAATCGAAGAGGAGTTTGTTCGAAACTCATCGAAATGCACAACAAACTTCGCGGATAACGATAAAAATCAACTGCCGTCGAAATTGATTCTGTTACGCTGGAGAGAGATTTGGTAGTTGAATATATCCAGAAGACAAGGGCCATTTTGAACTACTTCTGATCGATCAGGATTGTAGTTCACTAAGATATTTGAATAACTCCAGGGTTCATTGGCAGGTGATGAATATTAATATCCCATGATTTCCATTTCTGTGAAAGTTTCAGTGAATTCCAAAAGAGATTTGAAAAATAAAGAACAACATCCAATCAACAAACCTTGGAAAGATAATACTCACGACATTCCTGAACCGCGCACATATACTATCATATGTCAATCAGTAGTGGAATATACCCTGGAACTTTCAAAATTGCAGTAGTGATTCCTATCCATTGAAGAGGAAAAATCTGATGTAAATAATTACCGTCGCATATTGATAATATTGAATCTCGCATTTTTCAATAGGTTCTGAAATGAAGAAAATTGTCTCAACCGGAAAAACTCAAATAATATGGATAATCGATCCCGCTTCTCTAAAGGAAAATCTACTGTAACGCGTTTTTCTCCAGGGTCGGAAATTCTACTACTACTACTATACAGGAATACTATACAGGAAATATGTTCCTATCTCAATTTTGAATCTCGATTTCTTAGTGGTTCACTCCACGCCGTCCTAGGGTAGCAACAGATAGAGATACGGTGTGCAGGGTCTGGTATTTTTACACTTTTTGTACTCTTCAAAAGCTGTGGGCTCAAAATACAATATTAGTACAATATACCGGTTGCATTTATGTCCACAGGGAGACAGACAGGGCCGTCTTCACACTAGCAGACATACAAAGCTGTCGTATAACACCTTTGAAACTCTGTATGAATCATATGACTGAAACGGGAAGTAAATACAGCGTGTGAAAGTATTGAATTAACTGATATATTCAAGCTTGGTTATGGCAATATCTTCCAATGTTTCATAGATTTATTCCTGTTCACAGAACAAGGTTTTCGGTCTGGCAGCCTCACTCATATACAATACCACTATAAATATTCGCACTGCTGGAAAATCTGTATTACCATAAAAATGTTCTGAGATTACTAAAATTAAAACTATAACTCCAGTTTTAGGAACAATATATGGCCCTGTTATTCAGGGTCAATAGTTATCGATATCTTCCGAATCTTAAAAACGATATTTGCTATAATCACGTTACGGTGAGGATTCAGAAAGTGATTTCTCTGGGTTGGGGCAATTTACTTTTTCCTTCCGAATCAAACACTTCTTACTCTCAAACATATACTTCCAACATTCCACTCGGTTTATTCCCTGAGCTTTACGTTCGGACTAACCCCAACTTTGATTTTCCACACCGCCCCTTGTTCTGGGCCGATCCGGTAATAATACAATTCTTCTAATGATTTGATATTCCTCGACAGTTGTTTTCGTTCGACGATTTCCTTCAGATCAACCAACTGTTTTATTTTTCTCTGTTTTAACTACTGGGCTTAGATACAGACTACGAGGCATCGAAGTTATTTCCATGGAAATCAAAATATAATTCACTCAGTGGAGCAACAAATAAACGGATGTTCACAATATCACGTTCAAGAATCGGAGGATGAATAATATTCTGAAAAATCCCGGTATCGGGGCTATTTTATTTTGTTAATCAAAACAATGCGCTCCAAGTATTTCATGTGAAAAATATTACCTGTTTATATATTTCGGCACTCGTTCGAATTTGGGTACTCCCGGAAAAATTGTTATTGACCTAAATGCGCAATACAAAATGAATTAATATTTCTGGCAATTGTGTTCGTTCGGCGATTTCCCTGAACTCAAACAACTGATAACATAATTCAACGATTATTTGTGTGACCAATTACCAAATTGTTCGGAATGGTTCCCTACTACAAAAAAAACCTGCGTGAGCTAAAATAATGATAACAGACGAGGAAAAATTATTACTTGTTCTTGATAAAAAAATTTACACTCGAAAAATATCGTAAATAATTCACTCTGAGCACCACCAAATTGCTGGGAGTTCCAATAGTACAATAAACTCAAACTGGAGGGCAGCAAAGATGAATTTATGCATATCAAAATATTTACAATTTACCAAATTTGTCAATCGGACAAAAAAATATCGTACGGATATACTTTGAACACAATAAAATTTCTCACTTACGGATATTTCGACGCTTCTGGAGAGAACTTTTCACAATGGTGCGTGTAATCCCGCCATGTGTAGTGGTGAGTGTAATTTCGTGCGGTGTTGTGGTGCGTGAAGTTTCGCGCCTCTGCAGTCCGCCAGAAAGAGCAATTAATGGTTTCCATAAATTCTTGATCTTAACGTTTGGTGGACTAAAGGCATTATTGGCTCCGATATAGGCGGCCTCTTTGATATTCCGATTGAACCAATGCTCCTCTCGATGTAGAACACTTGCTTCATCACTTCACATGGTTGAATACTGATTACACCTCGGAAGTACAGCAGCATCAAGGGCCTTACGGGCCCATGACAGGCACAAAGCCTTTTATATGTTTCAACTCTATGATTTGGTTGAAAAACCTACTAAGAAAGGTGTTCTTTTTGTTGCTTTTGGTATGAGAACAGGGGTAAGAATTGCGCACGTTGTATCCGTTAATCTGAGAACTGAACCGGAATACTGAGGTTTTTTCCCATCGCGAGTTGAACTTCTCCTACCCGTTTGACAAAAACCAGCCGAGAAGCTCCCTTTTTGTATTATGTATGAAAAAAAGGTCTATTTTATGCCGGAATTTCGTGTTACTTCCAGTAGCTTTGGGTATTTACATTCATTTTTGAAACTAGAAAAAGGACTTATTGCCAGACCGGAATTAATATCAACCCCAAATAGTCACGGACTTACCATGTTGAACTTTCTTCAGTAAAGGAGCCCTTAAAAATGCTCCGTTACACTACACAAAACGCAATACCTTCATCAAATGGGGAGATCAGCAATAACATCGTGCAAACCACCCTGAGTATCTTTCAGATGTATTGGAGAGAGAGGAAAACAAGATTCAGAGAAATATCATATCATCTCATGGAGTTATCTCACCACTAAATGTGTTGAAATTGGGAAGGAATCTAGCGAAAATGGATAAGTGGAATATGGCGTTCCTCAGGGAACCGAACTGGAACCAATTCATATGTGGAACATATATTCTATATTCAAACGAAGGCAATATAAGTTTTGCTGATGACAGCGTAGACCCAAGAAATGTTGTTCTACGTGCGACGAAGGAGCGAGCGTATTAATTCCACGGGAATTCAATGAAGGAAGCGGAAAAAGGTATGAAGTTGCTCTGCCAGAAGATGTAGGAATTGAAGCTGCAGATGTGGTGAACAGTTTATTGTTAAAGTATGAAAAATAAAGTTTGGCGTTTTATAGATGGAACACCATGAACAATTTTGATTACTCTCGTTTCGGACGTCCATCGTCTTAATGGATTCAAAAGGTTTTCACGACGTTCCGAATGCTTGTATCAGCAAACGTCTCAAGGGGAATACCGACAAGTATAGGTGCTAATTACCAATCTATATGTCTGTCAATGCAATGGTGCGTGTAATTCCGCCATGTGTAGGGTTGCGTGTTATTTCGCGTGTGGTGGTGCGTGAAGTTCTGCGCCTCTGCTGTCCGCGAGAAAGAGCAATCAGTGGTTTCCATACGTTCTTGATCTCAACGCTTGGTGGACTGAAGGCGTTATTGGCTTCGATGTAGGCGCCCTTTTTCATCTTTCGTTTGAACCAATGCGTCGTACCATAGAATTCGATGGTGCTCAGTCCAGGCGTGGTCAGAAATTCCCGATTTTGACGTTTCTCCACGTTGAGTCCATTTCTTGTGTAGGAATCTCCGCATTCACATGGAACTCCAGAAATGCAATACCTACTGATTTCATTTCTGAGGTCAGGTTTGGTCCTGGTGAGGAACCTCGTGAAGAACTGCCGGATTGGAAGTAGCTCTTGATGTTGAACTTGTTTCCGATCCTTCTGATCTTCTTGGAGACACCTCTGATGCACGGATCAAGACCAAACCTGACAACAAAAATGAAATCAGTGAGTATTGCATTTATGAAGTTTCAGGTAAATGCGGAGATTCTTACCTTGGAGAGACAGAGAGGCCGTTATCGGTAGAATTGGATTAGCACAAGAAATGAACTTAACGTGGAGAAACGTCAGTCGGGAATTGCTGACCACACATGAACTGAGCACCATCGAATTCTATGGGACGACGCAAGTGTTCTACATAGAGTGGAGCATTGGTACAATCGAATGTTCAAAGAGGCCGCTACATCGAAGCCAATATCGCCTTTAGTCAACCAAGCGTTGAGATCAAGAACGTTTGGAAACCACTAATTGCTCTTTCTGACGGACTACAGAGGCACGAAACTTCACGCACCACCACACCGCGCGAAATCACATACCACTGCACATCGCGGAATTACACGCACCATCGCACCTACAGACATATAAATTGGTAAGTAGCACCTAAACTTGTCAGTATTATCCTGAAGACGATTGTAGATATAAGCATTCGAAACGTCGCGAGAACCTTTTCAAATTCATTGAGACGTTGGACGTACGGAACGAGAGTCATCAAGTTACCACATCGTCTACAAACTTCAAACATAAAGAATGTTTTCGGACGGTGTACAAATACCTCTTTACCTCACCTTCAGAGGACCCAAAAATGAGTGCATTCATTTGGCGGGTCTGGAGATTAAATGAATGATATGCATGTTCGAATACAACTTCAGAAGGTGTAGAAATGAAAATTGGCATGTCGTAAATAAGATTTTTTGACTATTTGCGTGAAAAAACGATAGTTGAAGAATATCTTCAGCAATATATACTTATACTATGAAGAAGTGCGGTATCAATGTATTGACTCGACTGATTCTTTCATCACTAGTGAGAACATTACGAGATTCATTCAAATGCACGTTTTTGTTTTGGAAAACCTAGGTTTTCTATGTACCTACTGAATTGTTATACCATCACAAAATAATCACAAATTGATGAAATCCTGATTGGAGAGATAATTGAATGCAATTTCCGGAAACTATCTACGAATACATTGGTATTGGTGGAATTTAATGTGGTATTATAGATCCCAATTATCCTATGTAGGGGAGAATTTAGAACAAAGTTTGTGTTATCTTGTTCAATGGAGAACGGATGATGTAGGAACCAACAATATATAGAAACTGATTGATAACTAGATTTCAATCTATTTTTTGATTGATAACACTGAATAATCATTGTACAACCATGATTTTCGAGTTCGATAGGAATGGTTTTCAATTTTTTTTGAATCTATTTGGGGCAAGCACTGTTTCTATTGGACATATTTCACTTGAAAGCTCTGGATTTTTAAACGTATGAAAAATTGAAACATATTTCAAGAAACTATTGCTATGAGACATATCTAATTCTTCAAGCGTTCTGGGTATTCGTAATGAGATCTGATAATGAAACCTAGTGACACATTAGCTTCATCATTTATATATATATATATATATATATATATATATATATATATATATATATAAATGGAATCAAATTGAGTTTGCAGTCAGATATCGTCCTTGTATCAGGTCAGTAACATTGAAAGAATACTCTTTACACATGTGCGACATTTGTTACTTGTATTTTATGTTTCAACATTTTATTATTGTTCTCCATGAAGTGTATGTTTTCTATTTTTACTACGTGCAATCTCAAGTTAATGTCTCGATAAAGGAATGACATTTTTCCGAAAGTTCGACTAATATTCTTTCAAAGTTTCTGGCCTGATACAAGAACGATATCTGACTGAAACCCTAATACGATTCCATTAGTATTCTGAACAATTCAGCCAAGAGTTAATTATTTTCGGAGGTAAAGCTTGGACAGGTCGATTTTGTATTTTAGTTTTCCACTTTTTTTTTTTTTATTCATTTTTCCCCCACCACCTTACAAGATATGATATTATCGATATTTTTTCAAATAGGAAGCGTATATTTTTATATCAAAATTTGAAAGGCCATATTTTACTGAGTTCCACCATACCACATACGTCATACGTAACACTCCAAGTTATAGTATGCTGAGTATAAAGTAAACCAGTGTTCATATTTCTTAACTTTTTTTTCAATATTTGAATTGCAATGAAAACCTGAGAATCACTCAGTAGTTAGTACGAGTATATTGCCGAACGTGAGTAGGCTATGAGAATATCTGAGAGCCCTTAGAAACCAGACAATGAGTTCTTAGTTACCATTATTAGTCTTCAATAATACATTTCTGTAAAATATTACCCTGAAAAAATCATCTATAATTACGATGGTGCTGTCAGAAAAACAGCGACTAGAAGTTTTGATGCTCTTAGGTTACGGCGATTGTGAAAAAAGTATGGCAGAAGTATGCGACATCGTTAATGAAAAATATCCTGATCGAGAACCAATAAGCAAATCGACGGTAAGCAAAATATTACATAAATTTAATGAAATTGGCAATGTTAGGGATGAGCCTAAAAGTGGCAGGCCTACCGTTGCCGAAAACACTCAATTGAATGTATTACTTGGAATTGCAGGAAATCCTTATTGTTCAATTACAAGTTTATCTGACAACAATGAGATATGTCTTGGTGCTGTGCAGGAAATTCTAAGAAATGCCAAATTATATGCATATAAAGTTAAACGTATACAAGAAGTTGATGAAGACAACTTCGATAGACGCATGGAGTTTGCGATATTATGCAAGAAGTGTGTAATCAAAATAATGTACCCAATATCCCAAAAAAGTAACTGTGTGGGCTGGGATTTTCGAGGACCATATTTTTCTGACCGTACTGTGATGGGTGAACATTATTTGGAAATGTTACAAACTTATGTAGTTTCAAATTCAACTGTAACATTTCCAGATATAAATCAACCTATTCGTATATTTTCCACTATTTGGCTCCATCAGAATGGAGCAGGTCCATAGTATGCTCGAGTAGTTAGATATTTTCTCAATGAAACCTTTCCCAATCGCTGGATTGGACGTCGCGGTCAGATTGAATGGCCTGCTAGGTCTCCAGATTTAATCCAATGGCCTTTTTTCACTGGGGTTACTTAAGGAGTGAAGTTTACATGAATTAACCTACCAATTTGGAAGACCTTAAAGGGATAATACGAAATGAAATTCAACGAGTTACACCAGATGTTGTCAAACGTAACCCAAGAATTCATCAGACGTCTTGTAAATTGTCAACTAACGCAAGGAGCTTAGATCGAGAATTTGTTGTGAATTTGTTAATTGTTTATTTTCGCTACTTACTTATGATATTTTCATTGCAAAATAAATAATTAAATGAATGTTGAGAAATATGAACACTGGTTTCCTTCATAGTCAGTATAATGTAAGTTGAAGTAAGTTGAAGTAAGTTGACGTATGAGGTATGGTTGAACTCAGAAAAATATGAGCATTGAATTTTTGATATAAAAATATACCCTTTCAATTAAGAAAAAACGATGACGTCATATCTTGTAAAGTGGTGGGGGAAAAATCTTTTATTTCAAACGTGGGAATCTGAATTACAAAATCGACCTGTCCGAGTTTTCCCTCCAAAAATGATTAACTCGTGAGATAATGGAGCGTTCCCACACTTTATGAACGCACTGTATATATTATTGGTGGGTGTGTATTTCTGAGTGACAATTCAGGTGGAATAGTGCTCCATAAAAATAATGAGTTGGAGTGTGGAACGAAACTAAAATAATTGTAGTAATGAAAATAACTAGACCTTCATAGTGTTTACGTGAAGAATTTATTGAAAAAAACTTGTACGTATGTAGTAAGCTATGGATCTCAAACAGCCAAATTATTAGTGAATTAGATAACTAGCGAATATCTTGGAGAACGCTCTCCCATACAGAAACAGCAAATATCGTACCACTTTGTGTTTCTCCCGATAGAAGACGTAAAGGAGTCCATATAATTTACTATTGAACGTGGAATATGAACGAAACTAGTCCGAAAATTCATAAAAGCAGAAACGAGCTGAATTGTGCAATCGACGCTTGCGAGATCTGATTGCTTGTGAGAACTGAAGAATAAAATAAGATACTTCAAATATTATTGTCTTTGGCATAAAAAACCGAACCCAGATCTCGTATTTGCATAAAGTTAAACGTTTGGTGAATGTCGGTCTGAATGCAAATGACTGAAAAACTGAAAAAAAAGCATTATTAAAATCTTCAGGAGACTAAAAGGAACTGGGATATTTATATTGAACGCCTAGCGAAAAGGGATCATATATGCATTAATTATCATATCTAACAAAATATTGGAAATCAGGTAAGTATACTATATTACGAAAGCTGAATTGGTTTTGTACCACAAAACATATTTGTTGGAAGATATATTGGATGCGGGAGAAGAATCAACGTCAATTTGTGAACTTATGTGATAAACGCCACACCTATAGATATATCGCAGAAGCAGAATATCTATAAGGGAAATGAAAAGCCGACTATAACTCAGAAAACATCAAAAGCAACAGAATATACGAGAAAACTAATGGAACAACAAAAGGAAAAGATCAATTTCACATAGGTAAATTTCTCACTTTTGTGTTATATAAAACTATTTTCATTCACTTCGAACCTACATTCCAATGAATCAGCTAATTAACATTCATTGAATTTGTTAATTGAAGAAATAAACATTTTACGAGATTATTACAATGAATTATTTCATGACCCAGTTTTCTAATAACAACTTCGATACCATAGAAATCAATAAACTCGAAAAAATAATTGAATATCATTATCGATAAATTACAAGGTTTTTCCATTCATCACCTCAATTTGAAAAATTGCGCAACTCGAGACATTCCACTCACAGGTAGACGGAAATGAAGCCGCCGGAAAAAAAGCCGCGAAAAAAAAGCGGCCCAAAAAAAAACCCCGGAAAAAAAACCGCCAATAAAAAAACGTGCGAAACAATTCTCCACATTGAAAGACATCTTTACATTGAATACCACTGAAGCCAACTATAAAAAGTCATTATATAACTCATACGAATTAATCGAAACAATTGATTTGCAAAATATATTCTCAACTTAATCAGCTGAACCCTTCAAATGATGGAGGAATAAAACGTGGATCAATTGATGGGTTAGGATCCATTATTGAATCCCTGACAGAGAATTGAGATCAAAATGACGCTGAAATATATGATAAGGCTGTTATGACACTATCTGAAAATCTATCGAAATTAAAAATCAAATAACCCTTCTTAAAAAATCTATTGAAAGATTTCAAAACAAGACATTATTCAATATAGAGATATATAAATATATATATATATATATATATATATATATATATATATATATATAACTAAAATAGGTTCATCGGTGAAATTTGGGATTTTAGGTGTTCAATAAAATTCATTAGATATCCAAAATTGCTAGTGTGTAGGTCTTATAGTTTTTGCGTTATAGGGGAAGGGGTTGGAAGTGGATCTAAATAGTTTGTTCAATATTCCATTTCAATACTTCAACCATATTTCATATTTCGAAACAATTGAGAATGTTTCCCTTTGCAAAGTGTTTCCCACTTATTGAGTAAGCATATTTATTGTGATATTGGAACTATTTTTGTATCTTCTGATAACGACGTGAATAAATATATTTTTTTTATTATCATTATATTTAATGTCCATTCTTACTCTCATTTTACATCTATTTTTAGCAAATTTTATGCTATTGCATAGTAGTGTAATTTTTATTCATATGTATGTCCCTTGAGCTTGTATTTTCTCTAAACCCACTTTTTTCATTACTGTATTTTTTATAAATGTCTTTGGTAATTTTTGTTGGGAGTAATATTATTTTCATGACTCAAATCCTATACTTTCTACTGACAACTTGCGGCTGAACAAGTGCTTTGCACTTCTCGGTGTCGATTGTATTTATATTGCGAATAAAGTTTTTATCATTATCATTATATTATACACACTGCCGGTACCTCTTCAAACTTGGCTACAAGTCAAAACTCTACTGTAATAGCACACTTTGTGCACTGGAGCGGTCAAGTAAAACGTATAGCCAAGGCTATTGGCCTATTGAACGCACTCGACACGATACACAGCCCTCAAAAAGTGAACTTTTAGAGCAACTATCCCAATAATGTCTTTGTTGATGGCTCGGTCCATCTCACTATATAATGATTGAATAAATTCATTCACACCACCATTTTGATTATCCATCACATTAACACCAGAAAAGTCATCTGCTTCCTAAAATAACTCGCAGGCTTCGTCAGAGCTCTCAGAAATGGGTTGTTGTTTATAAGAAAGATTTTCGATAACGTGTGCCAGATTCATATAACTTCGCTGTTTCCACACAAACAATATGATTTATTCGCTAATGGCCTGTGGACATATTTCTGAAAGGAACTTTTCATCGATCATAGTATATTCTCGTCCAGTAAAGTCAATAAAGTGGTCAACTATAATAAAAATATAATTTATCTCGGGTTTTCCTCTAACAATCAACAGGTCCAATAAAGATCAACAACCAAGGAGTCTATTAGGATTGAATGCACAATCAGGATTCCACATCATGAATGAAGTATTGAACATTGAGTAGTCGCACTTCCAGAGTTTGACGTGAGAAACTATTTTAACTTGTTTTGAATTGAGTAGAGGTTTTAATGGGACTACTGCTATGGTAATTATTAGCCATGCCAAATATCGGAATGCTCTCTGAATTTCACTCCTGTCAATTCTCTCCGAGCTCTGTCCAATTCGTTATAGGCGATTATTGTGATTGACAATAATAATGAAGGAAATAATGATATGCAATTTAGTTTCAACAGGAATATACCCAATAACAGAAACAATTAAGTTTGAACACGAATATAAGTTAAGTTAATACAGATGAGAAAGAAAACAATCTCAATTATGGTTCAATTCATGCGTTGATATAATCGGATGTGATATAACTAGTGCTGTGATTTTCATTGGTGATAGCAATCGATGAAAATATAACAAAAAATGAAACCGACGAGAAATGAAAATGAAAAGCAAACAATTACTATTCTTAGTCTCAATAACTGAGCTCCCAAAATAATGTAAGTAACTAATTTTGAGTCGGCGCCAAACCAACTAGCAATATAGAATTGAGTAAAGCGTAAAATGATGGCAGTGGGATAACATTTTTTTTAAGAAATTCAATGATCTTGATTGTTCGATTGGCGCCGACTCAAAATTTGTTACTTACATTAGTTCGAGAGCTTAGTTTTGAAGACCAAGAAGTGTTTTTTTCCTGCTTTCCAGTTTTATTTTTCGTCAGTTTAATTTTTTGTTAGAAGGTTTCTATTTCTTAATTTCTGGGTTGAAAATCTACTGAATACCACGTGCTCAATTGACAATTGAGGTATCAATCATGTTGTATTGTTTTCAGAACTACATATGTGTGCCAAGTTTCAAGAAAATCGGTTCACACGTGAAAAATCAACCATCTCCCAAGTTTCTATCCTTAGATGTGGATCATTCTTTTTCAATTTTGAATATGACTTACTTCGAAGTATAACCTATACAATGGAATAAAAACATTTGAATCGGATAACCCATTACAAAGTTATGCCCGATAGAATCGGTTAATGAGCAATAATTCAGGAAGTGAACGATCAATATCCCTTGAGGGTAGTTTTTTTTTCAAATTCATATGGAGCCAATTACGAAGTACACCCTATCCAATGAGAAAGGAATAATCGAAATCGGACTACTATTTGAAGAGTTATGCGTGGTCATATGAAAAAAAAAATATACGCGTCGACTAGAAAACTCCCTCTTTTTTTTCGTCGGTTAAAAATCCGATAAAATAAAATTTCAACTGACAGTATACAATTCCCATTAGGAAGAGTTCACGTGTAACATGCGGTGACTATTTATCTCATACTATTTCAACCAATGATCTGTCAGCATTTTTCAAATATTGACCAATACTGTCAAAATGACAGCGGCAAAATTTACAAATCACCCTTAAGTTTTTTTTACTATTTCCCTCATACTATTTCAACCAATGATTAGTCAGCATTTTTCCAATTTTGACCAATACTGTCAAAACGACAGCGCCAAAATTTGCAAATCTTCTCTTGGTTTTTTTATTCGACAATATCTTTTATGAACATACTTCCATGATTGATTTTCGTGGTTGAGACAAAAGAACTCTGGACATATTGTTGTCCTCGGACGTTACAGCTTTGAAAGTGTCAAAATGAGTCGTTTTGGTACAAGTTCATTTGAACAAATTCAGACTAATATTTATAATATAACACCCAAAAATAGAGTTATTTCCAAAAACTCAATTTGAAGACAATTTGAGAAGTTCTGCAGGGAAAGGAATTATGGATTATGCGCTGATATGCAAAATTTCAACGGACTACGCATATGACATAAAGAAATCTAATGGTGAGGACTATGAATAAAGTTGCATAAGAAGTATATGGAATACAACAGCAAAGATGTTGCAGAAATATTATTTTGAAAATTCCAGTATTAAAAATATCACTCCTTCTTGCACCCATCTGAAGAGCACCCCAGCAAACATTTTAAATGGGGTATTCGGCACATTGTTCAAAAGTGATTTTCATTCTCTGTTCAGCTTTGTTGAGTTTCCCAAATTTGATGCATGAGAAAATTTTCTTTACGTAGAATGAAGGAATGTCACATGATGGAAAAACACACGTCGATTCTCATTGACACTTCGATAATTTACAAAAAATATTAGCCAATATACAGTATGAACCATAGATATGGAATAAATTCATTTTTGGTGTTATGTATCTGCACTTTTTGGTACACCCTTGTATACAAATGTGTATTTCATTGTAAATTGAGCCACTCTGTATGATTTTTGTTTTTTCTTTCCAATGACCGTCAGCCATGGTTCTTTCTCTCCAATGAGATTAGGTTATGTTTTTTTCCTCCAACAGACAGCCTTCTCTTCTCTCCAAAGGCTATCATGTTTTTTCACAGTGGATGAAATTGCTTTTCCAGACAAAAATAACAAATTATATTTTTTCGAGACGAATATTGCTTCAACCTCGAGAATAAATCTAATATATCCCTCAGCGCATTCAATTCAGGAGTTGTCCAATATCTCACGGCTAAATGAACTTATTTATCGGTCACAGTGTGGAAATTTCAAAAATAGGTTAGCTCCCGCAGCAGCGAGATAAGATTCGCCAGAGACCCACTTTTCAATACGAACCGCAAGACCTTTTCGTCGTACATTACATTTACTCATGAACATTATCAGGATAAATGGCAGCGGGTCACATTTCATTTTCCCTACTCGACACCTCTTTTATCAAGGAATATTCCGGGAAGAACAGAATACCTGTCTGAATTGTGATTTAAAGTTGAATTAGAATCTTTTCCCGGAAGATTCCGGCATTTCGGTTGCGGTAGAAGCATATTAGCTTTTAATAGGAGAACCCAAAATGTATTCAATGGAAACCCCTGCAATATGTTATAGAGTGCATTCACTATTGAAACAGTATGTTCAGCTTTCTCCCTATCGATGAACAGTTCTTCTTAAAGGTACCCGAAGCGAAGCTATCACGAGAAATTCCATAGGTCTACCAACTGATTAAGTAAAGGTGATACACGAGACGTAGGGAACTCCCACTTCATTAACTCATTTTCAATTATTTATAAAAAATACGAATATTCAACAGGCCAACTAGTTTTTTATCATGAATGAATTGAATATTCCTGTACCATAAGTAAAAGTCTTATGATACACTTCTCCTGCAAACAATAAAAAAACCTACATTTTAACAATTTCTGCCCGGTTCAGCTAATTAAATATAATGTTGATAAATGATTCATCGTCCCAAGAAATGAATTAGGATCAGGTAATAAAACTATTTTTTATCGCTGACGTTTCGGAATTGATTTATTGCTTATTCAAAGCTGGATTGACAATATTCACGAATAGATTGGAACAAAGTACATATCTATGACCCACCTTTAAAACTAAGTTTTTATTGCTCATGGATTCAACTGAGAAACTGTTGAGTAGTCGATACAAACTCTGGCCGATAAGGACACATGGGCACAAATTACACATTAAAAATATCAAAAACTTCAAAATTGTTTATGAACAAATACAGACACGTTAGAATGAAACAACACACAACCGAGTATGGTCAATGTGCAACTGATCATCCCACCTGATAATGGGTGTATATTTTTGTCAGGTTTTGTGAATCACTTTTTTGGTTTACTCAATTATCATGTAAATTGATTTGAATCATTTTTCCCAACAACCGCTTTGAATAAGTCATCTCTTTTTCCAAAATTCTAACTGAATCGAAATCAAAATTGCACGACGATTATTTCTATTCTTTCCATAGCAGTCATTTTTGTGTTGATATATTCTGGTTTTGAGGTATTGTTCAGTTCGCCCTAGTCATTCAAATGCGCTAAAGAGTGAAAAATAATTGCTTTGGATGTGTGAGTAGGTTATTTTGTAAGTTATAGATTCAAGAGCTTGTCGCGCAAAGTTATCAGTTCGAATAGAAAAGCTACAAGCTCTTGAATCTATAACTCACGGAATAACCTACGTCACACATCCAAAATGATTCTTTTTCACTTTTAAGCGCATCTGAATAAAAGCTTGTCTAAAAATGTTTTTTTTAATACTCACTTTATTCTGTGCTTTTTAGTAAGTACGCCAAAATCTATGCATTTTTGTTAATGCATCATCATTATGAGGCTCCTATAAGTTCTGAGCTATCTAGTTTTTCAATGAGGGACCGTCTAAAGATCAACTCGACCACCATACTGGAGTTGCCATCATCAATTCATGAATTCTGACAGAAAATCAATAATCTTCAACTAAATTCATAATCTTCGACACAAAAAACCCCGACGTTTTCACATTTTCACAAAACTTGTCCACCATCTTGGACCCGCCATCTTGAATTCATGAATTCTGATAATAAATTCATGATCTCCGACCCTGAAAACCTACACATACCAGTTTTGAATAGAATCAGACCATAATCACAGAGATCGTCCGCCATGTTGAAGGCGCCATTTTAATTAGATGAATTTTGCAAAAAAACAATTTTCAACCACGAGAACCCCCACATACCACTTTTGAATAGAATCGAACCATAATCACAAAACTCATCCGCCATCGTAAATTTATGAATTTTGACAGAAATTCATAATTTCCGACCCCGAGAACCTCCACATCGATTAAGAATCGGACCATAATCACAGAGATCGTCCGCCATCTTGGAGACGCCATTTTAATTTTATGAATTTTGACAAAAAAATCATAATCAACAACCCCGAACCCCCATTTTGAATAGAATCGAACCATAATTCCAAAACCCATTCGCCATCATGAATTTATGAATTTTGAATTATAATCTGCGACTTTGAAAACCTTCATAGACCAATTTTGAATAGAATCGGACGATAATCATAGGGATCGTCCGCCATCTTGGAGCCGCAATTTTTATTTCATGAATTTTGACGAAAAAATCATAATAATCGACCCCGAAAACCTTCACATACCAATTTTGAATAGAATCGAACCAAAAACTCATCCGTCATATTAAATTTATGAATTTCAACAAAGAAAATCATAATCTTCGACCCCGAAAACTCCCACACACCCATTTTGAATCGAATCGGACCATAATCACAAAACTCGCCATATTGGAGCCACCATCAAATTTGTAAATTTTTAATAAAAAATCATAATCTCCGTCTTCGAAAACTCCCACATACCAATTTTGAATCAAATCGGACCATAAACACAAATCTCGCCAGCCATCTTCGAGCCGCCATTTTGTTTCATTTTCTAACAAAAACTCCCTGATGAATTGTCACGGGAAGTAGGAACACCTGCCGAATTTCACGTTAAGCGGTCAACTAGAAGTTTGTAAAATTTATCTTGCAAGATTTGATTACAGACAGACCTAGGGACAGACGAAACTGAATAAAAGCTTGTAAAAAGATTCAAATTAACTCTGCAGTTGGAGCTACAAATGTTGAATTTTTCTCCTAGGCATTACCATCTGAGACTGCCGCTCACCCGGGCTTTGACTAGGAGGACCGCTCAAATGACTGGAATCAAATATCTTCCTTGGTCAATTGACCGGTAAATTGACTGTTGAAATGACCGTTCAAATTGACTTCGTACAGTACTAAAAATGTTTTATCAACGTTTCATTTCAAAATAACACCATTCTCTCGAGGAGGTCAAGTTCTGGGGTGTCACAAAGCCCATTTTATTTTATAATTCAATACAGTTGTGCTCATGTCATAGTAGCCTGATGATCTTTATATTTCTCTTCCACCCAGTCTTGCATAGCGCCCTTCCCTGAAGAGAATATTGAATTTTTTTTATCGAGGTGTTGTGCTGAGAAGTGTTATCCACCAAAGGAACACTGTACGCCACAGAAAGGTAGATAGATAGATAGATATATTGGTGATTTGAAATACATTCAATTACACACGTCAGTTGTGAAGTGTGGTCGTTCATGTACATATAGACTACAAACAAATAACTCTTATAGATATAACAAAAGTTGAGACAAACAAATTCAAAAAACAATCCTTCAGCACTGTGTAACTGGAGAGGTGGGTATTCTGTATTATCTATCAGTAATTTCGGCACTTAAGTATTCTCTGTAAAGTAAAAACTGTACCTCAGTAACATCACTTTGATTGATTTTTTTTTTTGTTAGTGTTCTAGTTTTTATAACTGTCGGGTTGTTCATTGTACAGATCGACCTTTAAAGAGTTTTTGGATGACGTTTCCAGTCGTAATCTGGGATTGATGAGTAAGTTGCTATTTCTTCTATGTATAATAGCCATGTATGTCATTATGTTTGGTTAATAAGTGGCTGCTACGATGAATCTCTAAGAGAGAATGATATATATATATATATATAAAAATATATATATGTCATAATATTTTATTTTGAAAATATGGGTCCGCAGGTATCTCTGTGTCCTGCACCGTCAATTAATTTCCCTCCTTTTTTTGGAGGACAAATATCCGTTCAGCCTGTGAGGAATTTCCCCACAAGGTTATTCCGTAGGCTAGCTGAGAATGAAACAGTGAGAAATTCGACATTCTTATGACCGCATTGCTGATTGTTCTCTTCAGAGTTCTTCCTAGAAAAATTTTGGTGGATGGTTTTTTTAATTAGATAATCAATATGGTCGTGCCATTTCAGTTGACTGTCGAGGTTGATTCCAAGAAGTATGACACTGCCATGGGAGATATCTCCATTTGTGGAATAGATGATTTTTTTAGTTTCATCTTGAATGACAATAAGTCCATTGGGTTCAAGCTACTCGTCTAGGTTGATTTCTGTGGTGTGGTCATTTTTCAGTAGTGAGGTAGTACTGTTGCTTGAGTGGAAATAGGCCATGTCATCCGCGAAGAGGATACAATCGGATGGCTGTGAATGATGAAATATGTCATTGACATAAATTATAAATAGAAGGGGTCCAAGTACGGAGCCTTGAGGCACTCCTATCGCTGCCGGTTTGGTTTCAGAAACTGTTCCATTGAAAAATACGTATTGATGTCTGTTCTTCATATAGGACATAAAAAAATTGTTGGTAGTGCCCCTGGTACCATAACATTGAAGCTTCTGTAGAGGTACTGTGTGGTTGAGACAGTGGAAGGTCACCTAGGGTAACAGATGTGTGTTCATATTTTTTGAAGCCATCGACTATGCCATTCACCAGTCTTCTGACAGCTTGTATAGTGGAGTGGTTTCTCCAAAAACCGTATTGATGCTCATACAATGTGATAGTCGTTTCAAAATAACGTATAGAAAATGGATACGCGCGTGGTACAATATCTTTGTTCATTCATCGATTTTATAAATACAAAACTATCAAATTTTATTTATATATATATATATATATATATATATATATATATATATATATATATATATATATATATATATATATATATATATATTGTTACGATGAGAAATATTAGTTCAATATAAAAAGAATAAAAAATGATAAAATGATCTCCATATATCACATAAATACCTGCTATGTTTGTTTTGCAATTTTTCTATACATTTTACTGTTCTGGAACATTGTACCATTTCCTAGTCAACGTACATGTCTCAAAAGTTCAGCACAGGAGTTTTATCATTGTCATAAGTGTGTTGCCATCAATTCATTCAATTTGCACAACCTATAAAAAAATTGAAATCAAAATTTATGAATGAACTTTGGATCTCAAGTAGACAAAATGGTATTCAAGTTGGAACATCCTGTATTGTAAAATCAAATCAGAAGGAAACCTGACAGCGACATGTCAAAAACATTTTGATGGAAATAATAAAATATAAAAGTTTTGAGAATAGAAAAGGGTCAAATATGAATTCTAACAAACTTTGTATATATTATATAAGCTATGAAAATGTAAATTGTGAATTAAATCCATAGAATAGTTCAGAATGAGAAAAAGTGACCCAAAAAGTGAGCAAAAATCAAAAATTTGTGAAAATAAACAAAAAGTGAGGGTTGCCAAGAGGAAAAATAACAAGCTTGGGGAAGATAAAAAATTATGTTGAAAATTCAAGCCGTACAAAATTTTGTAAAACAATAAAAGACAGAATACAAGAAAAACTGAAGAAAATCATCCATTATACAATATAACTAATAACCAGAGACAAATAGGAGTAGAAATTATCAATAAAAAACTACCCACCTCTTAAATACACCCTAAGTTCTACCCGTGACGTTGCCATTGACAAAGGGGCCTTTCACAGTAGAGCTGCACTTTCCCATATCCGAGGAACACTTCCAGGATTCACCAAAACACTCCAAGAAAAAGAATATAACAGGTATTGATAAACCAGAACTAAACAAAATGAGCGTATTCGTGCCAGACACTTCTTTAGGGTATTTTTATCACTTTCATCCACTGTTTTGAACATTACATCTTATTCGTGCTCTTGGACTGAGAATAACCTTCAAATGAATATCCACTCGTTACTTGATTGCATATGAGCAAAGGTTTTGATAACTGTATTTCACTGTTTGTTATATTGAGATAGATACCGCAGGTTGGGTCGTTTTAAGGATTTATTTGAATGAAAGAAACATTTTGACGATTTTCTGAATTCATTCTTTATCTGTTTTGATTGATCACTCAACCACAAATCTTTCCACAAAACAGTACTTCTGACGTCAAGCAGAGCAACAAGTTTGCACTACTGAATCCACTTTGAGAAAGGAGACACACCATTTTCCATAGGAGTACCGACTGAGCTGGGATAAGGTTAAAGAATACAGGTAAAAGAGTATTTGAAAAAGGGTAAGAAGAACATAGCCCGATATTTACTGATGTTATGTTAGGTATTTCTTTTCATAAATGTCGGATGAAGATAAATTATTTATTCTAACGTATCATAACAAATAGTTAATATTTCATTATTATGACTAGTTATCAATGAATAAATATAAAAAGAAATCAAAATAATAATAACAAGAATAACATCATCCTAATAATTGGTCACCACCAGGGGCCAATATTAATTATAAATATTCGAGTCATCATAATAATATATATGTTCTATTTGTGGATGTGCTCGAAGATATTCAGGTTTTGATTCAATTCCTGAACATTTGTAATGAATTGATTCTTTTAAATTCCGATATTGAAAAGTTTGGGTCCCAAAAACATATAACATTTTTGTCCTACTGTTTCTTCTGTTCTGAGTATCACGATTTTGTTTCTATGACTTGTATTGTGAAGGTATTGATTTATTTTTGTACTGCCTCAGAATTAACGAGTGGGTAAACATTCATCAATGCCTATCAGAATGATACATACTCGGTTTTTCGTAGATCATTTTGAGGCGGCATCACATGCGAAGAGTCCGTAGGAAATGAGACTTTCTACCAAAACAATGGTACAATATCTTAAGATACTCAGTATTCATTATGTCAGATATATTTTTGAATCTCTATGACATTTATCGTATAATTTTTTTAATTAATCTGCTTTTCCGGAAGTCTTGTATATATCCAGTTATCCTTTTTCATCAACATACTCTAGTTTTAAATGGTTGCCGTTATCACAATGTGTATGGAGTTCATCATATGGTGGTAGATTTCAAATATGACCTTGAATGCAAGTTTTTTTTTGACATTGATCGTCAATTTTATATTGTTGAGAAAATTCACAACATTCCGAAGGACGACCTGGAAGGATGGAAGGAATGAACCAATCAGATCGATATTTGCTTTTATTCTCATTCGATTATCACTGTAACTAATTTGAATTGCTCAAATTGGACGATTTCTTAATGTGTTCATATCCCTAATGACGTATAAGTTGCGTTTAGTGTTTACATACCTACCTGAATGACGCATTCACTCAATTCGCATGGTAAGCATTAGGTGAATCATATCAATGTTCAATCTGCTCTGTGTTCGTTGATTATCAGAGCGATCGGAGATAGATGATCGATTCACTTCAAGTTGAGAAGCAGTGCCCATATAATCGGTTGCCACTTGTCATGAACATCATGAAATGAATGTGCATATTTCCTCAGCTTTACAGAATTTCTAGAGATCTTACTTTGTGTTCGATTATGCTATTCCAGTGGAAAATATTGATTCTCAGAGAATCGGACGACTCACCTGTATTTTATCAATTACACTGAATTATATAAACCCAATGGCCAAGCCAGTCGAAAAGGTAGGTTTGAGAACTAACTCCTCAAGCAGGCAAATGAATCGTGTTAGAAAAAATGGTACATATTGTCATTGGAAAACATAAATAACATTTTTATTTTTATGTAAACTTCGAACTCTATGATCTAAAGTTAAAAAAGGATTCAAATCTCTCTGTACGCTTCTCAATGATTCTTTGTGGCCTGAACGGATGTAACGAAGGATATAAGTATAACAAAACTGATTTGCTCTGATTTCGATTCAACTATAGAATTCTATAAACATGTCAAAAATAAGGACTTTTTCTGCATCATCAATAAACAGTCGAACTTATTTGATCTGTACAGTTCACGCAGAAATTTATTATATATATATATATATATATATATATATATATATATATATATATATATACTAGCGGACCCGACAGACGTTGTCCTGTCCAAATTTCTATGTTCCCTGAAATGTTTTTCCCGAAAACTCTCGTCCGCGTAGAATTTCTTTTTTTCTGTTTTCCTTCATGTTGTTCCATCTAGATTATGCTTTCGACTCCTTCCGCTTCCTGTCGTCCCGTTATCTCGTTTTTCCGTTATCTTGTTATCCCATTTTCCTGTTACCCCTTTTTTCTCTATCCCGTTTTCCAGTTATCCCCTCATCCTGTTATCCCGTTATCCCGTTTTTTCGTTATCCTGTTATTTCCGTTATCCCGTTATCCCATTATCCCGTTATCCCATTTTTCTGATATCCCATTTTTCATTCATCCCGTTATCCCGTTTTCCTCTTATCCCCTTATCCTGTCATCCCGTTATCCCATTTTTCCGTTTTATCGTTATCTCATTTTTCTCGATATCCCGTTTTCCTGTTATCCTGTTTTTTATTTATACCGTTATTCCGTTTTCCTGTTATTTCCCCATCCTGTCATCCCGTTTTCCCGTTTTTCCTTCATCCCGTTATCCAGGTATCCATTTATCCAGTTATCCCGTTATCCCATTTTCCTGTTATCCCTTCCCCCCCCCTTTTGCCCTCATCCCCTTATCCTGTCATCCTGTTGTCCCATTTTCCCGTTTTCCCATTTTTTCGTCATCCCGTTATTCCTGTTATCCCTTTATCCCGTTTTCCTGTTATCACTTTTTTTATTTATCCCGTTATTCCGTTTTCCCGTTATTTCCTTATTGTCATCCCGTTATCTCGTTTTCCCGTTTTTTCGTTATCCCGTTATTCCCGTTATCCCGTTATCCCGTTTTCCTGCTATCCCGTTTTTTCTATAAAATAAAAAAATAGGGGTTGATCGTAGAAGGGAGAAAATTTAGGGTGGTATGTATTTTTGACTGCTGTATCACAAAAAAATAAAAATATTTCTGTTTTTCTGAAAAAAAATAAAAATTGAGGGGTGGACCACCCTCAACATTTAAGGGGATGATTCGTGAATCTCAATCATCCAGGGCGACACCCAAACCCAGGGCGACACCCAAACGCATACAAAAAAAATCATTCAAATCGGTCCAGGCGTTCATAGATAAATAACCTAGATACCGACTACAGCGCCATCTGCTTGGCTGATTTGTGAATCTAAACCATCCAGGGCGCCACCCAAACGCATACAAAAAAATCATTCAAATCGGTCCAGCCGTTAAGGAGGAGTTCAGTGCCACACACGTACAGTAGAATTAAATATATAAAGATTTACACATATATATATATATATATATATATATATATATATATATATATAAAGTTCATAAAGTGTGGAAACGCTCCATTATCTTACGAGTTAATGATTTTCGGAGGTAAAGCTCCGACAGGTCGATTTTGTATTTTAGTTTTCCACCTAAAAAAAATATTTTTCCCCACGACCTTGCGTTTTCACCCACTTCCTCGCACAGGGCGGAGAAAATCACTTCCTCGCACTAGTGCGGAAAAAAAAATTCCGCACTGGTGTAGGAAAAAAATGGAATGTCAATTTTAACGTTATCATATATATTTCATCGATTTCACCTGGAGTACTATTCTTACTAATTTAGGTTTTAATATTCAATCTAACCTATACTTTTTTCCTGTTGCTCCATTTTTTCATTATTGGAGTAAAATTTATTTTTCTAAAATCAATCCACATAACAATCAAACTGAACTGTGTCAGGTGGTTTAGAATGGTAACCAATTATTTGCTATGACCAAGGTATGTCATCAAGACGTCAAAGTTTCAAGTCGAAGCGTCGTCAAAATGACAGATGGTAAGAGGCCGGCAGACATCGCTACCTATTTACGCCTACCTACCCAGAACGTTACACAGGTCACAGTTTTAGACATTCCTTGGCAACATTTCTAGCAGATTCAGGCAGAAGGATAACCAACATAAAACATCTTGGAGGCTGGAAGTCAACTGCTGTTGCTGAAGGTTACTTGGAGGAATCCGACGAACAGAAGAAAACCATCTCATGAAGTACCAACGTGCAATCCATCCAAAGTATCACTTTCCGCACAATTTTTTTTTTTTCGAATTGAAAGAGTCTATTTTTCTACCAAAAATTGAGAGCTCATATTTCTCTGAGTTGAACCATACCACATACGAGAAGGAACTGCTCTCTTGATCCAGTGATCAACCGTTTTCCGAAGAGAACAGTACAATATTTCATTGGATCAACCATGGTGACATATCGTATGAACAGTAACGTCAGAAAAAGAAAATTTGTACCAAAAAATGCAGGTCTCCTTGAAAAAACTAAAGTTGATGAAAAAACGGAAATTCTGATATGTTTCTTGTGAAAAAACTGAAATATATATCTCAAATAATTTTTAGCGATTTTATTCAGTAGAAATTCCGCAATTTTGCCCAAATACAATCGATCGTGTATCTCTAACCGTTTCTGAGACCCATGTAGAAAGAACTTACTTTGTAACAGCCTCTATTGTGCTAGCTCACTCGAATACCACTATCTCTGAAATCGTAATTTTCCAAACAAAAATGAGCATCGGCTTGGCTTGGATATTCATTGATGAATTGCAATGATACAGTTCGAAGTAAGTGAAGTAATCAAACAACATTTTACATTTATTTTATATTTCAAATCGGAGGAGCGGAAATATACAAATATTTCACTTCAACATTCAATCCATTGCCGGATGATCAATTTGTCAAATGGAGAAGCCCTAGTATAGAGTAGAGATTTATATTTTTCACGGAAGCGTTTCAGAAGATTGCATAAATAATATGAACTGAATGGAATGATCGGAGTTTCAAATGAAAAAAGTTTTACGGATATTTTCACTAAATTATCATTAAACCTGAGTAATGCAATTGAATTAACCAAAATCCTTCGTAAGTTCTCAATATTTTATAAAAAACCCAAATTTTGTTCTTAGATACTGCTGATTGGAACTATGAGAAAACATCGTTCAGATTGATCGAATACTTGATTGAAATATCCCAGGAATGGCGATCTATCAGTCTAAACTTTGATTTCGTTTGAAATGTAATATATTACTTGACCCACTCCACGTTGTTTTTCCTGAAATGTGCCAACATTGTTGGAAGTCACAACGAGATACCTATCAGAAGTATACACTTATATTTGATGAGGATACAACGCCTCCTCCATTCCTAGAAGAATTCAAAAAAATAAATCTCCATCTCTCTTTTAATAAACGGCTTCTGTAAATTGTAAATTTATCATTTACTCAATTGTTTTTTTTTTTCAATATGGATCATTTCCATAATTTCTCTATTTTTTTGTTGTGTTCAGTGCATAAAATTGTTTTTCTACGACAACCTCGATAAATGTTCATTTCATAACCGTAACTTCAATCATAAACAAGCACATTCTGTACAGAATTTCATTTTTGCATCGGTTGCTAGGCAAGTTGCTAAGCAACAAATGCGAAATGGAATATTTCGTGTTAGGTCTAGGTTCACTCTAAAATCACGACGACTACAGCTTGTCAGATTATGACGTCCAGCGACAAATTGATGAAATGTCAGCAGATCGTTTCTGTCAAAGTTTTAGTGGGTAACGAGTAATTTCATAGTTGTTTTCTATGAAAACAATTAATTAAAGTAGAAACTGATAATGATATTGACTTAGATTTGACACCTCCGAACATAATAGAAGCAGCGAAGGTAACAACACTGAATTTATTACCGGAAACGTCGCTTATAACCTTTTTTTGGAACGGAAGGTAGATCAAAAGACAAAATCGTTTTCCGAGAACGTTTTAATGGCCTATTTTGGCGACTTAGCCAAAAAATTTAAAAGTTCCACTTTGTGGTCACACTTCTCAATGCTGAGAACGACTCTTAGTATCTATAATGATATAGATATTGCCAAATATTTGAAACTGAAAGCATTCCTCAAGCGGCAGTCTAACGTCTACAAACCCAAAAAGTCAAAGATCTTTACAGCAAATGACATCGATAATTTCATTGAACAGGCTCCAGATGAAATATATTTGGCAACAAAAGTAAGTTTTATATTTCCATTTGATGAAAAATATGTTTAAGTAAACTAATTTACGTTGTAGGTTGCATGAGTTATGGGAGTAATGGGTGCATGTAGAAGACATGAATTACATCAAATGAAAATCACTCATTTCAATGATCTTGGTTCAGCTGTTTCAGTAACAATACCAGACAGTGAAACCAAAATAGTACGAAATTTTACTGTAACTGGCAAATTCTACGAAATTTATAAAAAATACGAAAATCTTTGCCCTCAAAATGCTAATGGTCTATGGTTTTTCATTAATTATCAAAAAGGAAAGTGTACCATTCAGAGAATAGGTCTGAATAAGTTTGGAGCTATGGGAAAAGACATTGCCAAGTATTTAAAATTGCCAAATTACGAATTATATACTGGGCACTGCTCTCGCCGATCCTCCGCATTAATTCTTGTTGATGCTGGAGGTGACATAACCACGTTAAAACGCCACGGTGACTGGAAATCTACTACAGTCGCTGAGGGATATATTGATGAATCGAAGAAAAGTAAGCTTGACATACCAAATAAAATTGCAAATGCAATACAGAACATACCATCAGGCATACCAACGAATATAGAAATGGAAAATCGCGAGAAGCCGTCTACTTCAACGTCGACAAATTATCATTGTCGAAAAGAATTAAGTATTCAGCAATAAAGTTCTCCAAATATGATATTCGATAATTGCACATTCAACTTCAATTAGAGACATACATACATTTATAGGCTTCTATTTCTGTGTACCTATTAGAAATAGCAATAAAGAAAATATTTACATATTTCTTCAATTTATATTTTAATTCTGATAGAAAGCCCATTAGCGGCGAATTCGGAGTAATGAAATATCATCAGTTTATTTCTTTCAAAGTTTTTGCATGTATGCATGTATTAAACGTGAACGATATGTTGTCAATGAAAAAGTATAGTATGTAACTCGCAACAAAATGGCCATTTTGCACTCTTATGAATTGCAGCACTTGCCTTCGGCTCGCGCTGCAAATTTCATACTCGTGCAAAATGGGCATCATTTTGTGCTCATTGCATAATATACTATTTTTTGTTGTAGTCAAAATCATGGGTGGTGGTTCGTGTATGTTTATTCAATGGCGTGGCTGCGTTATGGGTGTATTTGTAGGATTTTATTCTGTTTTCGAGATGTTGTTCTGTCTGTCCGATGTATATTTTTTTGCGGGTAGGATTTCGGGTTTTAATTTTGATGAAAGTGAATTTAGTGTTTTTGACTTTCGTGTCCGATTTTGAAGGGTTGTAGTATATGAGATGGTTGTTCAGAAAATCATGTTATGTATGGATGGATGTGTAAAATGTATTTTGTGTTGAGTCTTTGGTGTTGTTGGTTTCGTTGTAAAATTTATCTATTCGGTTTTTGAGAATGGCGTTCATCAACTTTATGGGGTAATTGGTTTTTATTAGTGCCTATTTTGCCTTCGGGTCTGATAGCTTTATTGCTCTATCTGCTAAGCCTATAATAACCGTTTTCTTTGATTTAAAATTCAGGTATCTTTCTGACCAGGTTTCTTTTGTGTGTCATTCGCATTTGATGGTTTTTTCGTTTGTGTGTGATTTGAGGTCTAGGAAATTGATTTGCTGGTTTATTCCAGTTTCTATAGTGAATTGCAGTTGAGGATGGTATGTATTGAATTGCTCTTGAGTGTTGTTGCATTTTTCTTCAGGTATAGTAATACGCAGTCATCTGAAGAAAAAGTGTAATTAGAAATTGAAGTTAGCGTTTGTTTGTGTTTTTATGTCTTCCATTACAAGTTGTGCAATGACGCTAGAAATGGATGATCCCATTGCGCAACCATCGATCAGTTTATGAAAGGTTTTGTTGCAAATGAAATATGTGGATGTTGATGTAAATTCTATTGCGATTAGGAATTCATCTGGGGTTATGGTTGTGTATGGTTGGATTTCTGGCCATTTTTGTGATTATGTTTTTGGCTTGTTCAATAGGTATGTTGGTGTATAGTGATTTAACATATAATGAGATGAGGATGTGGTTTTCAGGTATTTTTTTGGTATTTATGAGTGTTTTGAAGTGCCAGGAGTCTTTTACATAGTGTGGGTTTTGACAAGTTATGTTGGTTAGGATTTGGGATAGGAATTTTGACATTTTTTCGGTCGGGGATTGGACGCAGGATACTATGGGGCGTAGTGGGACCCCCTCTCTGTAATCCGTATATGGCAGGTGGGTGGGCGTTTTTTATTTTGGGAAATGTTGCAGTTTTTTTTGTTATCAGTTTGTTTTTTCTTCATTTGTTTATGATGTCATTGATTTTTTTTATTGTATAGAGTTTGTTGAGTATTTTAAGTTTTTCTGTAGGTGATAGAGTCAGTTAGTAACTTGTTCATCTTCTGGTTGAACTGCATGATGACGGTTTTGTTTGGTTCGTCAGGTTTCAGGACTTTGAGTTGGGGGTTGGTTTTTAGAAAAGTTCTGGTTTGTTTTATGTTTTTCACCCATTTTGTCCGTTATTTCGATAGTTTTTAGTTTTTTTTTGTTCTTGTGGTTTGTTAAAACATTGCAGACATTGGATCTTACTTCGTTTTTGTCGCTTTCTGTTAAGTGTGTTATATTTGTTTCAATACTACATATAGTTTCGTGAATTGATTTTCTAAAATACAACTCACAAGTCAGTCCAAAAATTTTTCTCTTATGTAAAAGAAGAAGCTCCCAACTTACTTTTCATCAAGATATTGATATAACTGGTATCAAGCACCTCACGCATCCTTACATAAAGAAACATTCTTTGGTCAATGACTTTATTCTTAGTTCTTATTGCTATATGAGCGTGTTTCAGTTTTTTTAAACTATAATTTCATTTTCCTCTAGACGTCTGCATGGTTAATGTTGCAATTCACTCACAAATAGAGAAATGGAATTAAATACTTCTGATTCGGAGGTTCATAGAAGCAAAATTCTCAATCTTTCCGTATTTGATTCACACTCCCCAGATATATAGTGCGCGTCAAAATTATGGAACAAATTCGATATTTCGCAAGCCATGTACTTTTGACAAAAATCCTGAGATAGGTCGATTCTTATTTTAAAATGCCGATTTTTTTATGTATATTCTAAAGAGATTATGTCACTGGTTTTGACATGGTGACGTAATCGGTAATTTTTTTAAATTGGAATAGATGTCTTGTGATACCTCATCTGAAATGCATTTCAATACTGCATTCAATGATAATAATTAATTAGATATTTTTTTACACGGTGAACAAAAATTAATATTTTATTTCAATAAGAGAATAACTTTATATCCAACAAAATAGAACAGTTAAATGAGATGTTCGAAATTCCATTCACCTGTCTCTTGACAATAAGCAAATCTACGGACACATTCCTCTTGCACATTGCGAATAACTTCCGGAGTGATTCTGTTAATTTCGATCCTAATTCGATTTTTCAACTCTTGTAGATTTTGCGGCCTATCTACATAGACCTTCGATTTCAAATAACCCCACAAGAAAAAATCCAGGGGCGTAAGATCTGGAGATCTTGGAAGCCACTCTATCGGTCCGCGTCTACCAATCCACCTCCTAGGAAAACAGTTATTCAAAAACTCGCGAACATCACGTGCATAGTGCGGGGGTGCACCATCTTGTTGCAACCAAATACATTCATTTGGTGAGTTAGGATTGTTGGCGTTTGGAAAAATATCGGCAAGGCCAGGTATGAGTTCATTTCTTAAAAATTCCAAGTAACACTCCCCTGTGAGATTTTCTTCGAAAAAATACGGGCCAATATTCCTGTCGTTTATTATCCCTGCCCAAACATTGACTTTCTGAGGGTATTGAGTATGCCCGTCCATCATCCAGTGAGGATTATCCCTACTCCAATATCTGCAATTCTGACGATTTCTGAACCGTTTAGGCAAAACGTAGCCTCATCGGAAAACAGAATTTGTTTTATAAAACGTGGATTGCGGTTACACAAATCCTGCATTATTTCACAGAACTCCACACGGCGATCGGGATCATCATCATTGAGTTGTTGATGTAGCTGTACTTTGTATGGATGGTACTTTTCTGCTTTTAGAATACGTAATACAGAACTTTGGGATATGTCAAAGTCTGCTGCAATTTCTCGTGAAGTATTGTGGGGATTATTCTCTACACCGAATAGAACATCAAGTTTCACGTTTTCTTTTATTTTAGGACGTCCAGCATTCGGAATAGGTTTGACATGACCAGTTTCTCTGAATTTTTTCTCAATCTTACTGACTGTTGAACGACTGATAGGTCTATTTGGGTACTTCGCATTGAACAAGTCACATACCTCTTGCTGAGTTCTGTTTCTATCTCCGCATCCAATAAAAATTAAAATTTCTATGCGTTGGGTTTCAGTTAAAGTAGCCATAGTTTACTTTTAGAACCTTTTCACTTGGAATTTGTGAAGAATATTTGTTGATATGTCAACTGATATTTGCTTGACACTAACTTGCCTACTATGGCATTAAATCGTGATTGTCTTTTGTTTCCATTTTAGACTGGGAAATAGCTAACTATTAATATTTGGAAAGGATCAATTGGTGTAGTAGAGCACTGACTCACTAGTTTGCCAGGGCAGTCTAAGGGATTAGAGCCTTCGCTCAAATAAGTAGGATTTTGCATTTTTCAACACGCTTTTATTATCTTCACTTGTAACTGAATAACTCACAATGTAATGAAATCTTGGGAGTTAATATTCACCCACTTCCAATCTTCCGAATAATCTGAAATTTGTCACACATATCAAGGACCGATGACAATACAAGAATTTCAACATCATAATGTAATAATAATAAAAATATATTTTTCCAAACGCCAACAATCCTAACTCACCAAATGGAAGTATTTGGTTGCAACAAGATGGTGCACCCCCGCACTATACACGTGATGTTCGCGAGTTTTTGAATAACTGTTTTCCTAGGAGGTGGATTGGTAGACGCGGACCGATAGAGTGGCCCCTTAGATCTTCAGATCTTACGCCCCTGGATTTTTTCTTGTGGGGTTATTTGAAATCGAAGGTCTATGTAGATAGGCCGCAAAATCTACAAGAGTTGAAAAATCGAATTAGGATCGAAATTAACAGAATTACTCCGGAAGTTATTCGCAATGTGCAAGGGGAATGTGTCCGTAGATTTGCTCATTGTCAAGAGACTGGTGGATGGCATTTCGAACATCTTATTTAACTGTTCTATTTTGTTGGATATAAAGTTATTCATGCATTGAATGCAGTATTGAAAGGCCTCTCAGATGAGGTATCACAAGACATCTATTCCAATTAAAAAAAATTACCGATTACGTCACCATGTCAAAACCAGTGACATAACCTCTTTAGAATATACATAAAAAAAATCGGCATTTCAAAATAAAAACCGACCTATTTCAGGATTTTTGTCAAAAGTACATGGCTTGCGAAATATCGGATTTGTTCCATAATTTTGATGCGCACTGTAGATAAGTATATAAAAGATGTTGGCGAAAATGCCAAGTACTAATTTCATCTATCCGAGATTATCGGAAGTGATCAAGATATTTGATATTCAGTAAGTGAGTCGGAAACAAATTTGCTCATCACTTGGGACTTCTGTTTTGAAAAGTATGGGTGATTGAAACATTTTAATTCCATCAAGAAAAACGTCGACAAAACCTGTGACCTCAAAAACGAATGCGAAGTTTAAAATTCCGCTCGAAACTTGACACCTATTCCATCACGGAATATTTCATGGCTGGCAATTCTTACGTATCTGAATTATGATCGAAGTCGTGGAGGGCTATATCGATTCGAATTGTTGGAAAATGTAGGGCGCGAAACGTATGGCTCGGCGGTTGGTACAATTCAAATTCCAACCAAGTCACGCACATAACGCATTCCGGAGACTTTTGTGCCTTTGAGGTGGGAATAATTTTTGATTAGAGCTGACGGCGAGGGTGACACGGTGATAACAGCTCTATTTTCGAATGATCTATGAGAGAAGTTGGGCTTGGAATGTTGCCCGTTTTTGCAGTCTGAACGGAATGGAGATCTCGGATGGATTTCATATAGGAGAAACTTATTGGTGATGTTACCTTTCACGACTTGTTGGTGAATTGCAAATTTCATATACCGGGTGACAATGGGACTAGGGCCATGCCTATATCTCCTTCACTTATCAACCGATTTGAATGAAATCTTGTACAGAGATATGAGACAAAATTTTGGGTCGACAAACATATTAAAA